>JAGGCT020001378.1:47500-50000 GCA_017654935.2 Phymorhynchus buccinoides
TGTGCGTGTGTGTGTGTGTTTTGGGGTCGCAGTTTAATAATGCAAAAGCATGATCATCGAACTGATTGAAAGACACTTCTCCTGCCTTTTTTCAAGAAATCTTCCAAATAATTTTGTTCCTTTGAGCTCCTCCGAAATCGGAATGAGTCGGCTGTACGCAGTGGGGAGACCAGTAAAAACTGAACAACGGACACATACGCACATCACCCATTATGGCCATATGGCCTGGGAACGCAGAAGAAGAAGAAGAAGTGAAAGACACAAAGACAATGCAAACAGAAAATGTTGAGTTTTTGATTTGCAGGACAGTGCTGTTTTAAAACAGCAACGCACTAGGCCTGGACCTGACTACACAAACACCAACAAAATAAAAGTAGATATTTATACTATCAAAGACAAAGCAGGGTGGTTGTTGTTGTACCCTGGCTAACAGACTCCAGAGATCGTCCAAACAACCGAAGCACTTGGACGCTATGGTACAAATGCATCAACTAGGGATGAGAATATTACGTGTGTGACCGTTTTTGATTACCCCGCCGCATGAACAGCCATACTCCGACTTCGGAGGATAAGCAGGGTGGTTTATGAAAAGTAATTATATATAGAAAATTTAAAAAAACATCATAAAAGGCATTTCTAACAGAGCATGATACAAACAACAAAAAACACAAAATTACACAAACCCATCATTAGCCAGGCAAACAGACAAAATATAATCAGCACCAATTATAACATTGAGTACAATTACAAAAACTTGCATTCAGACTTTCTAAAGATAACAGTGAAAAAGCAAAAACAAATACTAAAGCAACAAATCATGATCAGCGCTACTTCAAGCAGCCTTGCATAATCAAAATGTTGTTATGTTCTGCATAGCTATGCGGTGATTGTCTTTAGCCATGGCAAGCTCCTAGCATAGCAACATCAGCCATGGCAAGCTCCTAGCATAGCAACATCAGTCTCCAAAATCATCCAAAGTCAGATTGTGGCTGTCCACGTGGCGGGTTAATCAAAAACAGTCACACATGTAATGATCTCATCCCTAGCTGGTGCTATTTGTACCAGTGTTCAATTGCTTCGGCTGTTGGGATTTTGTTGATTGTTGTTGTTTTCGTTCCCTGTTCATGAAGACTCCAGGGATCATCCCAACAGCCGAAGCAATTGAACACTATGGTAGAAATGCCCCAACTAGGGATGAGAACATTACGCGTGTGACCGTTTTTTGATTACCCCGCCACGTGAGCAGCCACACTCCAACTTCGGAGGATTGCTGTTGGGATAAACCCTGGTATCCTTACACCAGGGAACGACAACAACAACAACAACAACAACAACAACAACGTCAGACCTGGATCGTGGCCAGGAGCTGGTACAAGTCCTCCACTTCGTCATTGTCCACAGGCCGATAGTCCTTGCCGGTGTCAAGGGCGGTGCCCTGGATGAAGCGGCGATACAGCGGCAGTCCCATGGCCTCTGCGTACAGCTCTATGGCCCGGTGGCCCACCGTCTGGTACATGTAGCTGTCCAGCTCATCTGAGAAAAAAACAGCACACCTACAGTGTTTGAAAGGCAAATATTAAGATCAGCTCCCTCCGCTGTTCCAGGGTAAAGTTGGCCAATCAACTCCCTCCGATTTACCTTTTCCGTTAAGCTGATTGGCCAACTTCGCCCTGGAACAGCGGAGGGAGCTGATCTTAACATTAGCCGCTTGAAACACCTTTCGGATGAGACGATAAACCGAGGTCCCATGTGCCCATGCACTTAGCACATGTTAAACCCAGTGACAACGAAAAAGTTGTCATTTGGTCAAAATTTACCCCACCTCATCAGCCACACAAAAATTGCATGCACAAAAAATAAAATTGGGTGGCGCAACTCTGGCTGCGACGCGCTCTCTGGGTGGGAGCAACCCAAATTTCACAGAGACGCCTCTGTGACTATAAAGTACCTAGTACCTAATACAACAAGTCATATATTTCAACCGGTAATTACCGAACTTTGTGAATATACCAGTATGTCATCAGTAAGGCGCTCTGTTGAAAACCACCAAAATGACTTGGCAGCTGTGTAGTGGTTGCCTCTTGACAATGACTACCGCGGTAACATAACAATGACTGCTCCCTAAGGATTGCTTGTTTAGTATTAACTTTCTAATCACAGGGACTGTGAAAATCGGGCTACTCCCACATGGAGAATGTGTCAATGCTAGTACAGAGCCACCCTTTTTGGGATCTGCAACTTTGACAAACCAGGGGCTGTGCATGACTGTGAGCTGGAAGCAGCACTACTGAATGCAGTCAGAAAAAGGCACTGAGACTAGTTAACTGAACAAACGTTGTTGTTGTTTTCGTTCCCTGGCTTAACCCTTTCATCACCACATCTTGGCACCACGTCACTAAAAGCCATCAAATGATGGTCTGTTAACCAATGACCTTATGTTCTTAATTTTGGGAGGTAAGGATAGGCCCTATTTTATGCATGTCACAGAGGAATCCCCAAT
>JAGGCT020000137.1:0-27000 GCA_017654935.2 Phymorhynchus buccinoides
ATAGAGAGAGAGATGAGATACGAGAGAGATTGGAGAGAGATAAGATAGATTGAGAGAGAGAGAAGGATGACAAGGCCTTTGCCCCTCCATGAAGGGTTATAGATAAAAATTATATATACATATTCCTGACTGTAAACAATCTTTCAAACTGAACATTTCTTACATCATGACTGATCTTAACGTGCAAAGCGTTTTAAAATAATTGGGATAGGTTTCGCACAATGCTATTCTCTTCATTCGTAAGAGCACAAAGCAGGCTTAAAGCGAAGACTGGGTTTGGATAACTGAGAATTGTTTGTAGGATATCTGTTTTCTTATAATCATAGAAGACACAGGACAACACAATACAAGATCAATATCATCTTCTTTTGTATGGTTTCAGAGAGAGAGATAGAAGAAGAGAGAAGAGAGAAATAGAAGAGAGAGAGAGAGAGAGTAGAGAGAGAGAGAGCTAGAGAGGGAACAGAGACAGAGACAGGAGACGAGGAGTGATACCACAGGCTGGATATGTCCTTTGCTAAACTTTATTTGACAGGCATAAGTTACTAGGCGATGCCTAACTATGCTTTTACAATCTGTTCTTGGATCAAGCAAGAGCTTTAAAAGACAATTAAAAATTGATTATTAACGTGAAAAAGTCGCTAGGCACTATAAACAAGAAACGCTTTGGAAGCACACACGTCTACACTTCTCTCTCTCTCTCTCTCTCGGTCTTCTCTCTCTCCTCTCTCTCTCGTCTGTCTCTCTCTCCCAACCTCAACTCTCTCTCCCTCTCTCCTCGCCTCCCTCTCTCCCTCTCTCCCCCCCCTCCTTCACTCTTCTCTAATCTCTGCTCACCTCTCCTCAGCTCACTCTCGTCGTCACATTTCCATCGTCTCCATCTCTCTCTCTCCTCCCTCCCCCCCCCCCCTCTTCCTCTCTCCGTTCATTCTTGGCGTCCGGTCATCGGTCTTGACGCATAAACCTTACGATTTTGTCCGATAGTTTTTAGGGCGGGCGGTCATCTGACCGATTGATTTTTTCGTCAATAGCTCAACAACTTCAAGGTTCTTGTCGTCTGCTTAAGTTAATGAGTTCTTCCGCGGCCTTCGGACCAATCAGACACTAAAAATTTAGTATCTGGCGAAACGAACGCCGACGAGAAATGGCGGCATTGCCATTCGGTAAAGCTTTCGGATCCACTTTTTGAAGACAAGATAAGTTCAGCGTGACCCTAGTCTTCTAGTGCTAAACAAGATCGTATCTATGATTCTTTCTTGCCTTTTTAGACAACAATTTCGTGTTTAAAATCAGCCATGCCTCCAAAAGACATCCAACGAGTAGGAAAGGTGCAGAAGAATATGTTTGCTAGTTTCGGAGCTCGCTCGAGACATCGTCTGCAACTTGTGGATCATTGTAGATTAGGTCAAGCCACCCCATTTTTTCCACTCAAAACCCGACCCATTTTCGCTTCAGTGCTACACCGTCAGTCCTGTTTGCTTTTTTTTTTCGTGGTTGTCAGTCTTTTGGTTTCTCACCATCCGGGTTTCCGTTTCTAAAGCGAACACTTCCTGTCAGATCCACTCGAATCTTTGTTCATATGAATGCTTGTTGGGCGGGGGGAGCGAAGGCGCTTTCAATTTTAGGTCTGATTTCTTCGTTGCCACATCTAACCGGTGAACGGTATAGAACATTTTTGTAAGTTTGACAGGGAAAGCAGCAGCATCAAGCCGTTCTTTTAAGATTTGAATGCATCATACTCAAACTAAGCCTACTGTGCATTAATGTATCAAGTGTGTGTGTACGCTTGTGTGTCCTGTCCTGCCTGTCTCTCTGTCATATCTCGATCTTTTTGTCTCCTCCCCGCCCCCTCTCCTCTCTCTCTCTACTCTCTCTCGCTCTCCTTCTTCTCTCTCTTCACTCTTCTCTCTCTCTCTCTTCTCTCTCCACTCGCTCTCTCTCGCTATGTAGTCCACCTATTCCAGGTTTATGCACATGTTTTGCCTCTGTGCTCACTTGCATAACACGGAATAATCGAGATTAACCATTTGTTTTTAAGCAGGATCACACTCATTCTAGCGTTTAATTGTGAGCAGAATTTAGTTTCCTTTGACTTTATTTTTTACATTCTAAACTATGAATGGCAAGGTCTATTTTACACTCTTTGTGTGTGTGTGTGTGTGTGTGTGCGCCGCGCGTGCGTTGTGTGTATGCGTGTGTCACTGTGTGTGTGTCTGTCTGGGTGTGTGTTGTGGTGGGAGAAGGGGGGGGGGGGCGAGGAAGAAAAAGTATAAAAAAATCTATGAAAACCTTTCAACCTGGGGAAAGCCACATCTCTTTTTGCTAACCTTCATGAACTGGTAGGGATACTGGGTAAAACGCCGCATGGCGTGGTAAGAAGCCCACCCCATTTCTCATGCAATAAAGAAGAAATATAGTCAAATTTATGCCCATGGAACGAATGCTAGACATTAACGCTCTTCTCATAGGCAAATGAGACTGTGTGTATTTGATTCAGTCATGAGATAATTGGGGTGGGCTTCTTACCCGCACATGCGCTTTTTACCCCGTCTTCCCCTATGTACCGCGGTAAATCTGTGACCTATTGTTTTGGGAAAATGACCTATTGATTTTTCTGCCAACCGGTCAGATGACCTATGATGTCCTGTGACACAGTCACTGTGAGTGGGTTGAAGTCTCTCTCTCTCTCTCTCTCGTCAATTTGAGCGAACATGCCAAAAGCGCGAATACTTTCTGTATGCAAAATGTGCGAATGTGTGATAGTCAAAAAGCGCGAACCCCCCACTGTGAGTGAGTTGAAGTCTCTCTCTCTCTCTCGTCTCGTCATCTCCTCTCTCTCTCATCTCGTCATTGAGGAACATGCGCAAAAGCGCGAATACTTTCCGTAGTATGCAAAATGCGGCCCCACGGGAAAAAAATGTCTGATAGTCAAAAAGCGCGAACCCCCCCACAGGGGAAAAAAGGACAACCTCAGAGTTTCGACGGCAAGAAACGGACTATTAGCAGATTCCTCTCTGCTATTAGTAACATTCACGCGCGCACTATTAGTGAATTCACGCAAGTTACGAAACGTGCGTGCGTGCGTGTGTGCGTGCTTGTGTGTGTTGTGTGTGTGTGTTGTTTTTTTGTGTTTTTTTGTGTGTGTTTGTGTTTTGTTTGTGTGTGTTTGTGTTTTTTATTGTGTGTGTGTGTGTTTGTGTGCGCGCGCGCGCTGTGTGTTGTGTGTGTGTTTTTTTTTTGTAGTGAGGGGGTCGACCTCATGAGTGGTATGCGTGAGGTGTGAGAAAAATATGGACATTGACAAGATATGTTTTGGGGAAGATGGAGCGCTCGTGCGCACGCCTCTGTGGGGTGTGTGTGTGTGTGTGTGTGTGGTGTGTGTGTGTGTGTGTGTGTGTGTGTGTGTGTGTGTATGTGTTTTGTATTGTGTGTGTATGGGCGCGCGTGCTTCTACGTTGCGTGCGTCTGCGTGCTTCATTTGGTCGTGTGCGTTGTGTGTGTAAGTGTGCACATATGTGTGTGCACGCGCGTGTGTGTTTGAACCTCCTATAGTACCTTGCATGCGTAAATGTGTGTACATGCCTGTCTAGATTGGCACGAGCTTCTGAGCACGTGAGCGCGAGCGCATGAATACAGTACAGTTGACGAACGTACGCTACACACTTGCCATTGTCATTGTCCCGTTTGCTCACATTTTACACTCCTTGTTAAAAATGATCCTCACGAGAGAGGGGGCACACAAAAAACGCACTATCCAAAGGCGCACGGCAAAATGGGCACAATTTTACCGTCCAAAGGCGCACACTTCCACCGTCCTAGTCCACCCGTCTCAAAAACAACTGTGCGCTTTCGATTGTTAATATCGTGCGCTTTTCTACCATACATATGTGCGCCTTTTGACGGCTGTGCGCGTTTGGGAAAAAGCAATATTGCGCGCTTTTCGACTGTTGCCACGAGAGAAAACCAAAAAAATAACAAAAGGAACGACAACAACGAAAAAGAAAGATACACATTCAGGCCTAATAAAATCGCAAAATGATTCTTCACGAGCAGTGCTTTACATTTTTGTTTAAGGGATATTTAATCCGCGGACGCCATGATGAAAATCATCCCGTAAACAGTAAAACATTGATTTTTTCCCCTTTGCCTCTCCCTCTCTCTCTCTCTCCCCTCTGTCTCTCTCTCTCTCTCTGATGGCTGAGTGTAAAAAAGCAATGCTTATCTCATTACCCTGTATAAATAAAAATTCGTTTCGTTTCGTCTCTCTCTCTCTCTCTCTCTCTCTCTCTCATCCGCTCTCTCCTCTCTCTCTCTCTCTCTCTCCTCTCCTCCAAAATCTATATCCGTGGAAAATAAAGTTCAAGTTTTCTCTCTCTCTCTGAAACTGTTCAGGGTCTCAGTTTCCGTTCTTTGACAGCAAAGCCTGGTGGTGGTTGTTTTTTCCTCGTACATCTCTAAATAATTAAAGCGCAAAGCCCGTATCTTGCCTGCTTAAAGCCTCGATGAAAAACAAGAACAACACTTTAAAATCATTGTTGGCCTTAAAAATGACTTCATACGACGGTCGTGAAAAACAAAGTAAGTTCTACCTTAGACAATTCTTTTCAGCACGTGACTCGGATGTTCGTACTTATAAATTATAAACAGAATAAGTCTTTGTGAAACGAATAAGATTATAATATTCTAACCATTGGTTACATGTGTCATGTGTATATTTATGCGGTTGTTTATTTTGTCAACATTTCATTTCTTTCTCCTGTTATTAAATCACCTGTCTCTGAATCACTCTCAATCAGTTTTGTCTGTCTGTCTCTGCCTACTCTCTCTCGCTCTCTCTCTCTCTCTCTCTACTGCTTCTTTTGTTTTCATCTCCATGTAGTAAGACAGGACCATACACAGACAAGTATGATATTAGGAAAACTTTCGTACGAAGAGAGAGAGAGGAGAGAGAGTATGCTATGTATAGAGAGAGAGAGAGATAGAGAGATATAGAAGCTAAGAGATAGAGGAGGAGACGAGATAGAGAGAGGAGAGAGATGATTGAGATCGAGGAGAAACAGATAAATAGATGCAGAGCGAAGAAGATGAAGAAGAAGAATTAGAAGAAGAAGAGGAAGAAGAAGACTGGATCAGACAGAATACAGACGATTACAAAACAACAACAACACACAACAACAACAACAACAAGAAAGAAGAAGAAGAAAAAGAGAAAAAGAAAAAAAAAAAAAAAAAAAAAGACCGCGAACGGAGACAAAATGGAAGACAAAGAAGAGCACAGGAGTACGATGAGGTGGAATGATGGGGTGGGGGGTGAGGAGATGTGAATGGATCGAGGATGGGATTGGGGGTGGTGGGGGGGGGGGGGGGGGTTTTGGGGGGGGGCGGTGGGGGGGGGGGGGGGGGAGGGGGCATCGTTAGCATAGCAACATTTTACTCCCGCAGGACAAAAAAACGACGAGCATAACTTAGACTGTTGAAATTCAAAGCCTATGATGTCTATACGTATGGAACCAAATGACACCATGGACGGCTGAAAATCGACACCTCTAGTAGACTGACTGTTTCAACGACCCCGCGCTTATTAATCAGTAAGATATACGGTAAACCCTCGTTTGCGAATCGATCCTGGGGAATAAAACAATGAGCAATTTAGCCGGAGCTTGCTTCCTAGAAAATCTGTCACTGTTTGTTGTCTGTCTGTCTGTCTGGGTCTGGGGCCTCTGTCTCTGTCTGTCTTTCTCACATACACGCGTACACACACGCACACGCACACGCTCGCACACAAGCTGAACGCACGACGCATCACCCCTACACATACTCCACTGCTTATTCTAGAATGTTAGTTTTTTCTTCTATCCTTCTCATCTCAAATTGCCGCCCCCCGCCCCCCCTCTCTCTCTCTCTCTCTCTCTCTCTCTCATCTTCTCTCTCTCTCTCTCTCTCTCATCTCTCTCTCGTCTCTCTTCTTCTTCTTCTTCTCTTCCTCATACTTTTTCTTCTTCTTCTTCTTCTTCTTCGTCTTCTTCTTTCGGTTCGCTCGATAACACCTTTACTAACTAAAAGCTGAAGGATCATAACTAAAAAATAATACACCATCAAAGACAGGCAGGCCGGCTAAAAGGTCAAGCGCGTTCACTATGGCTACAGGTTCTTTCGGCTGCTGTAACGTCTCTCTGCTGTCAAAAGGTCCAAAAGTCGCCGGCGGTATGACACTTTAGACATTCATATATTCTGCTGGCTCCGTGCCGAGGCTTGTCCTAATCACCATAGAAAATAGACAATGAATAAGCATATATAAAACAAACAAGTGGGTGATCGAAGAACGAATGTTTTTGCCATTACCCCGACGATTCTTTCTTTTTTCTTTTCTTTTTTTGAATTAACACATAACAGCACTGATTTATTTTTTTATGCTTGTCTCACTGCAATCTACCTTACGTATAATTTTTTTTAAACACTATGGGATTGTTTGTTATTGTTTTAAAAATTTTTTAACCAGATTCTTTCTTTTTAAAAAAGTGATAATCTGATAACTTGAACTGTTGGCCTTGATTGCCTTTTAAATATATTTTTTTAGAAACAAATACTATTATTCACTTATCATTATTATTGTTTTTGTTTTTTTTTCACTTAAGCATAACGACAGTTGACCAGAATTTCTGACATAAGCGATTTTTTATTTTCTCATCCAGCATTGATGTCAAACACAAACAACGCCTTCAAGCGAGCCAAGTGACAGTCAAAGTGGTTGTGTCCCCATTGTGATGAATACATACATACATCACATACATACATAGCATACATACACATACATACATACAATCATACATACATACATACATACATGCATACATACGATACATACATCCCATACATAGCATACATACGATACTACATACATAACTCCAGAAATTCTCTTGAGTTTCAGAACCTACCTATAATTTGGCAAATGATAGAGGGAGGAACATTAAGAGAGAAGAGTATTTTGTACTTGGAATATTCTGTCACAGAGACTTAATAATATCTATGTTAAATTCGGGGCTTCTCTCCCCTGAGAGAGAGCGTACGCCGCAAGTGCGCGCCTATCATTTTGCTTTTAATTGTTTTTTTGGGGCACAGGGTGAAGAGATGGTGTGTTGGGTTCACATTTTGGAAAACCTAAAGCTATTCTAATTTGGTCTACCAGGACAGCGGATTTCTTTCCTCCTGCTCCTTTACCGACTTCAACTGCCGTGTGGATTTTGTACGTGCGTAAAGCGCACGGGTCAACTTACTTTAAGTCCCAATCCGAAGGAGCTGGACGTTCTAGTTCATTTTCCTGTCAAACTAGAAGAAAGGGCCTGAGGCCGGATTCGAACCCGGTCACTCACGCTGTGGCAGTCACGCATTACATTGGCATTAGAACGTCCTTAACGCCTCTGCCACCTTGGGGTGTGTTGGGGTTTGAAAGAAACACTGATGGAGCCTAGACCAACAGTTGGTCGCAGGGTACAGCGGAATGGCGATTTGATATGTCGATGCATATGATTTATTTACAATTTGCAGTATTGTATTCAACTTTGATTGGGAATGTTGACTGTGTCTCTAATGTTTTCTTCTAGGAATGTTCATGTTGGTAACTATTTTACTTGTATATTTAATTGTGTGCGAGTGCGCGTGTGCCAGCAATGTGTGTGTGTTTGTGTGTGTGTGTGTGTGTGTGTGGAGAGAGATGTAAGGAAGGTAGAGAACGTTGTTGTGTAGCTCGTGCTTATTTTACTTTTCTAATGATTAATTATTTGTTTGCCTTTAATGTGTTCTGTTTACAATGTAAAGCGCATCTGAGCTCATGTAGAAAGAGCGCTATTAATTCCCTTATAATTATTATTATTCTTATTGATATTTTGCTCTGACATGGATTGGGTATGGTAATAGACGATTTTCGGATAAAGAAACACAAACAACTATGGGAGAGCACTTCGTGAAAATTAACTTGTTTTGCCTCCATTTACTCGGGTCGAAATACCATCAGCACATGTCAACATGGCGTCGAAGCTTTGCAAACCGCAGGATGCGAGCAGAGGGGGGGACTTGCAAACTTTTTTTTTTAAACGAAAAATAAGGGGTGGCCAGTTGCACAAACCGATAAGACTTGCAAAATATACGTCAAAATACATTAAAGACATAATTTTTAGAATGACGCAGCGGGTTCTAAGTCGCTGTATGTCTTTCAAACACACCGAGGCGAGAGCTGGGATTCTACCTGTGAAGAGTAACTTCCCACCGTTTGACCGATTGATTAGCAGATCACTCCCGCCACCATGAACTTACTCCCCTTATTGTTTTCCGGAACCAATTCCTAATATACATTCCTTTGTAAATGTTGGGATAGCTTCGATCAGCGTTAAAAGTAGGCCTGTCTCGCTCCCCTCTTACTACTTTACTGATGAGTCACTTTTTTGTAATCCCCTCCCTCTGACATGAGCATAAGGTCCTGGGTTAGTAACTTTGTGAATTGTTGATTGGTGTTGAATCTCTGCTCTTCTGCCGTGTCATCTCATCTCTCTCTCTCTCTCTCTCTCTCTCTCTCTCTCTTACTGTCCTTCACTTTAGTACTACGATGTGACATAGCGGTTTAAACAACAAAATGAATAGTGCTTTGAACAGTCTTTGCGTTGCCTTGGTTTTTTGAACATAAGATGTGATCTTTTTTCATATGGAATTTCTGTGCACAATCCGATGTACTTAAAATAACACTTGTTCAAGCTAGTCACATTTTGTGTTTGTTTTCCCCCTGCGAGGTGGCTATCCGCATCCTCCGCAACCAGCTAACGGGAACACTTCCTCAACGTCACATTGAACTCTGCATTAGTGAATTTTCTCCCTTGTTAGTTATTAGTGCTAACCCGAAAACTCCCCTTGTTGATGTGCATGAACACTTTCATTCTCCTGTTTCATTGTCCTCAATATCCGAACCAATCAATGCCCATTCAAGAAAAATGGTGGGTGGGGGCGCGCAAAATGTTAATACGACTAGTAGTCTAGACTTAGTAATTGTAGCCTTACGTCTTCTGGAGCTAATATAACCTGATAGGTTTTTGAAATGATGCTTCCTCTCTTGATAGTTTTTCTATAAAGCGCTCTAGTAGGATGATTTTGTTTTTTCCATTGAAAAGCGTTATGTAGCACTGTATTTCAATATTGATCTATATTATTTATTAATTATTATTATCATATATCATTATTGATTATTATCATTATTATGATCATTATCTTATTATTATTATTATTATTATTATGACTCGGAGGGCGCCAGAAAGGATTTGCGCCCATTTTGGGTTGTTCCCACAATGTTTAGTTTGAACTGAGGACTAAAAGGCTACTTTACACGCCGCATAATACTTAGGAATAAGTAGGAGGCACGTTCAGCAGATGAAGGGTCATTGCGGGGTAGTGTCACTGGAACAGGAATGAGCCACCAGTCGCTGGTGAGGTTAACGTATTAAGCTCCACGATAACATAACAGATCAAAGTGTGACCTGCTTTTACTTCATTTTTACATAGAGACGCGCGAGCCATATAACATTATCCGAAAGTTTTCGCAACAAAATTTTTTTTTTCATATTTTAACGGATCTTTATTCAACAATTACCACATGTCCGCTACATGTGTCCGTCCCAATCACAATATTTCAGCAATGTCATTCAACTATGCTTTCAGATGTTCTCAATTAACATCCATACTGTAACTACACTTTCAAATAATCAGTCTCATTCATTACTTTTCATCATTCAATTACCACTCTTGTTCCTAGTCAGCATTCTTTCGCTTCTCATTTACTCATTACATCATTTATCTCAAGCCTTTCATACATTCCAGACGAACAACAGGTACAAATAATACTTCATTATGGTAACCTCAGCACTCACAACTCGATATACTCACAAGGCCTATGTTGTGCAAAAGAAATTTGGATAGACCAAAAGGGAGACGAACCCCAGGAATCTTGACTTTATTAAAGTGCCAGACCGGGTTGCCTGCCCTTTTGTCTATAATGCTGTATCAGTATGGGGGGGGGAGGGGGATAATATGGGAAATATAACTTCTTTCTTTCTTATTTTATTAGAGCGATGTAAGAGACGGCGAGCAGGAGAAAGGAGAGAGAGGAATATGATAGTCGAGAGACTACAGATATAGTAGAGAGTTATGAGATGAGATCTAGATTATGAATATCTGATTAACTTAGATAGTACCATTACCATACAGACCTTTTACCATACAGTAAGTAAATTGAGTATTATACATTTCATGACAGATATACGAGAGCATAAGATTTACAGAATCTTGCCATATACAGTTGATTGTTAGTAAAAACTCATTGACAGCAACCTGATGAACAATATTGTCCATTATGTAACTTTGTGATAGGATTTTGCGAAAGGAAAGATAACGGTCTAGTTTTATTATTGAAATTAAATTCTGCCGGTGATGTCGTTCCGTTTTTAACCACTGAGTATGTAAGGGATTCTTTTATGGGCATTGAGCATTTTATAGAGAGTCGAAGAGAGCAGAGAGAGAGAAGAGCGAGAGAGAGAGATGAGAGTAGAGGAGAAAGAGCTGAGAGTGGTGTGGGAGTACAGAAGAATATAACCGGACAGACGACAGACATCTGACTGAGCTGACGCGACCTGGATGACTAATATATGAAGACATAGAAAGCAGGGAGGCTGCATAAGACAAATGAAGAAGACTAACTAAACATACATGACTACGACTGCACAAAACATACGCCTGTGACCAAGGCAATAACAGGCATATAAACATAAATATGTTGTTAACAAACATAAGACAGACTAAGACATAATGACAGACCACATGTGAAGTGTCGACCGACAGGAGAGGACATAGAGACTAAGGTGTACTTACAGAGATATCCATACCAGAACAGAATTGACATATACACACACATCACACCCCAGTCATAGTACCCATATACAGAATAGATAAACCTAAAGCAGATATACTGCACTTGTGACCACCAACAACTATATTCGCCCCATTGCATAAATTATTATAATGTATATGTGTTATAAAAAAATAATAAATGGCAGGCAACAGTAACATGTAGCTTAGTTCTACTCTATGGCTTGCCAATGCAACGATAAAAAAAAGACAAAAAAAATAAAAAAAAAAAAGAAAAAAAATAAAAATCGGTCTTGTTACCGAAAAAAAAAAAAAAAAAAAGATCAAACAAAACAGAGCTAGCTATCAAACCAAAACTTCCAAAAAAAAGTTTACCCCCCCCAAAGTACCATAATATTGTTCCTCGTAACATGAACTACTCACTCTTGCTCCCTAATAACAGGAATCCTTAGTTTTATACCCAGAGGTCACAAAAAAAGACATTGAAAAAAAATTCGAATGTCACAAACAAGGCACAAAAAATAGATAATTTGTTTGGCCACAAAAGCAATAAATAAATACTGGTAATGGTGGCGGTTTATGGGTGGCAGAAAAGGGGGGTGGAGGGGGGGGGGGGGGTGGGGGGGGGGGAGGGGGGGGCTGTGGTCGGGGGGGGGGGGGGGGGTGGGGGGGGGGGGGGGGAGGGGGTAGAGGTAGATGGAGAGCTTAAAATCCACAAAACAATTTCCCCAATGGCAGCTCAGAAAGCAAGTAATATGCTTATTTCGCCCACACAAGTAGAAGGAACTAAAATTACACAAAAGCATCTCATAATAATGACAATATTCCATCTTACCATAATCAATATAGAACTATTTTTTACTTAAAAACACCCTAATATGTTTTGCTAACTACGTCCAATAAGAACATGTAAATTTAATAAGTTGGGCCTTATAGCCATAACAATTTAAACTAAAGTTATATCACTTCGAACAAGAATTTTAATCAGCATGTCAGCCGCATTTAAAAACACAATAACGGAAATGTTTCATTTCTTTCTCTTATAGCATGAAACCACATACCTAGAAACCTTGTATCTGTGGATGACAGTATTGGTTATTTCGATGCGCATAACATGCGGAGGGCAATTTTCATGATCTTTCATGAATTTTCTCTTAACTCTTTATATTGCCACAATCAAACAAAAATGATGTTCAATGTCATTTTTCAAATCTGTACCCACACGAACAGAAGGCCATATTTTTATCTCCTATTTTTATCTCTAGCTAATTACTTGTACTGTATCTATTGACATTAGATTCAGGGACAGGTAATAACGATACGTTTAACCCTTAGTTTGCGAAATAGCTATGGAAAAGAGCAATAACCCATAATTCATAAACTAGATTTTTTATCTCTTTTTTAAATAAACACTTAGTTTATAACACCTAAACCGTTTTACATGATCCATTATGCATCATATCGATCTTTATCCCTGGTTGATCCATTCCCATTCTTGTTACATGTCTATCCATCTTTGTTTTAAATACATTTTTCAAAAAAAGTTTTCATTTTTTTTCGTCCAATTCCAACTCAACTTATTTCCAAACTTTTCCCAACTTACTCCCGGTGGCTGTACAGCCAACATATTAAATCCCCTCTAATTAATACTCCAATCCCTACAATTTCCTTTCTCTATTTTCTTCGAAACACCCCCAGACAGTTTTTTTCCCAGAATCGTATAATTCAACTAACATTATTTACGCTTTATACTGGTAATCTTTCTTTCCCCATTCCCGTTTCTTGCCTCCGTTCCATTTGAAGTCAGCTTGAAAACCATATGTCTAGCACTGATTACAAGAGGAGATACTGTAACAATAGTAAAATTGATATCTTCCCTAAGATACTAACATACAAACATTGTTATTTGGGAGTTTTTGTTGGAAACAAAACAAAATAAGAAAAAGAAAAAGAAGGACACAAAAAAATCTCTTACAACTAATAATTAAATTGTAATGGGGGTGGGAGAGAGTAGAGAGAGATAGAGATGTGATGAAGAGAGGATTATATATGATATATGATAGAGATGTGATATGAGATATGATTATGATAGATGTATATAGAGATATAGAGAATATAGAGAGAGATGGAATTCGATAATACGATTTTTTAATTGAGGGTAAAAAGGATAAGCTACAATAGCTTCTTTGCACCTGTCCCTCTCACTCCACATCACTCACACGATCCATTCATCAGGCTAATGAAACAATGACATAAAACAAATCAATTCCAGAAAATTAAACAAAAATTGCACATGAAATATTGCCAGAGAATCAACTGGAACATTAACAGATATATCAGAGAGACATACAAATTTTACAAGTAATCTTGGCATACAGTTGGATATTTTGCAGTAAACTCCATAACTACTGGTGGACAATATTGATATATCTAGAGAAGAGATACGCTACAGAGAAATAGTTATTGACTTGCCAAGTACGTCCCGACTGTCCTTGGGGATTATCATCATTGCAAGCGTCAGTAATTCTGTGAGAGAAGATGAGAGAGAGAAAGAGAGAGAGAGAGGTAGAGAGGACAGGAGAGAGAAGTAGAGAGAGAGAGAGAACGACAGCAAAGAGAGAGAGAGAGAGACGAGATGAGACATTAAAAGAAATACAAGCATAGTAACAAATATTCGCACCTCGATCCAACATATGTACCAGATAGTTAGAGCAGGAGAGAGAGAGAGAGAGAGGGAGAGAGAGAGAGGAGAGAGGAGATGAGAGAGAGAGAAGAGAGAGAAGAGAGAGAATAATAGAGAGACATTGTAAAATACACCTAGTGAAACAAATATTCGCAACATCGATCCAAACTTATTTAACCAGTATTTTAGAGAGAGAGAGAAGAGAGGATTTAGGAGGAGAGAGAGAGAGAGAAGAATTAGAGAGAGAGAGAGAGAGAGATAGAGAGAGAGAGAGAGAGAGAGAGAGAGACAGATACGAGACAGGACAGAGACAGAGGCATCCGACATACTGGCACGCAGACAGAGATAGGTAGACAGCACGCACGACAGGCACAACCAACAGTCCCACAGACTAGGGGTGCGAAGCACCTACGTATCAGACTAATGGGACACAGAAGTAGGTAGGCAGACAGACAGTCGTTCTCAAAGACTCGGAATCAAAACAAGACAGACATGTCAAACACTGATGTATTCGTGTTTGCTTGTAAAGAAGACAATATCCGAAAACGCTGGCCTGCGCAAACACTCGACTCCCAACACCGAACATGCTTTTTTTGTTTGTGGTGTTTGTAATGCACTTTGCTGTGGGCGTCAATTGTTTGTCAGATGCCAGACATCCAGTTACGTTTGTTCCCGAGACCTTGCTTACAGATTCAAGATAGGTGGTTTTTCTTTGGTCGTCTGTAGTGTCGCTGCTCTGTTTCTTCTTCTGACGATTCTTGAGTGTAGGCACGACTTGTTTTACTCAAGCTTTCTAATCTTTTGTTCTTCTTGTACTAATTTTTACTCTTGAGGATATTGCTGGTACCCCCGTTTCGTCATATCCGGCCAGCAGGAAGTGCCATAGGAGGTGGGATACCGCCATCTTAGTCCCTTACCATTTTTTGAAAAATGCCAGAATTCATGCTGCGTATTTGGCTGTTCCAATTTGAAACTTATCTAAAACTTAGTTTATAACATCTGGATTTTTCTTTACACATTTAGATACATTTTCACTTTGTTTGCACACAATTAAGGACTAAGATGCGACACTTCCGTTGGATGTCGAGATCCGCCTCAGGATGGTATGGAGCCCATATAATCCCAGAGACAAAAGCTTGTTTCAGTTAGTAAGATTTGTTTTTAAAAAAACGTCTGACACATTAGTACAGGTTATTTTGCTGCTGACATTTTTTTCTTCTCGGCATGCTACTCTGTCGAAGGCAGGTAATATGTTGGTGGTATGTCCCCTTCATCAATGATTTTGACCTTGTGGACTATTGTTTAGTGGCTTGCATCTGCTTAAACTATAAACTATTTTTAAAACAATGCTAAGTGAGCGGCTTTACTCATTCATTGAAACTTTAAATTTGGTTTTCAATTTCTTGAGTCTTGTCGTCATTACTTTGCATAATACACCCCTCCGTCAGTTTCCATGTGCTCTCTTTGTAGTCCCTCAATGACCGGTCGATGGCTGCCACACATCTCTTGTGCTTTCAAATCATTTCACTTGTCTCTGTTTTCCACATAATACTAGATGTTGGGGGGTGGTTTCATGTCCCACATTGTTTCTTTAGCTATGTCTGCTTCTGTGCTTATTTCCTCCATTGTTTTTTCCAACCGGGTCCACCATTTTCTTGACAATTTGGTATGTAGAGACCTAGTGTTTTCTTAAAGTAATAAGTGAGTGCAACTGACTAACACTGAGATGAACCACACAATTAGCCCAACCAAATTTCATGTTAGCTTAGCTGGAATTTAGGTGAACTGAAAACTGAAATGACAAGCTCATGGAGTGAAGAGTCCACACTTTCGAGTGTTGGGGCTGTTTTTTTGTTTCTGCTCACGAAGTGTGTATTATTCCGATGCATTCATTTCATTTCATTTATAATGATTTTTATTCTGTCGAATATTTTATTTGGTGCTCACGCTTTAGCAGATTTGATTAATCTATTGATCATCTTCTTTCGTAGATCTAAACTTCTTTCGTAGCAAACATTTTCATTTCCGCTTGACTTTAAAACAATCCGTCGTATACGTATTCGTATTTTTAGGTCCGCCATTATTTGTCATTCTCGATATGCTAGACCATTGTGATGCAAGCCTAAAAAGCTGCAAATTATTGCTGAATTTCATGATAGTACTACTAGCATAAAGCTTCATCAATGGTCGATGTAGGGGTGGGGTTTTCCTGGTTTTCGCCGGAAACCCCCCTCTTACCCAATCAGTACTTAATGGCTTGTACCCACGTGTGTCGTCATATCGGCCACAAGGAGCGTGCCCATATCTGGAGAAGACAGCCCCTTAGTCAGTAACTTGTTGAAAATGTCTGTTTACACAACAAAGCGTAACTGACTAAGTATGAGGCGACACTGAATCCGTTGAAGGGTCGAGATGCCGCACTCAGTGGGTGTGGAGCCATACAAAGTGAAAAGTAAAATGAACTCCATTTTGCCTTAATTACTAAAATTGTTTGCCGGGGGCCCCCCGAACCGGTAGCTGCTCCTTACCCGATTCTATGCAGCTTCCTAGACCCCGCTGTCGTGAATGCAAAAAGTCAGCATCGGGTAAATACTTATCGGCTCGCCTACTATGAGTTAGCATTTGCGACATTAATGAAACGACAAATTTTAACTTTTTTTCGTTATTTGAAATCACATTGTGCCGTACTCAAATCGTCTTCATGATTTCATGACATTACGGGGGAAAAGTGAATTTAAAAAAATTCTCATAGTAGCGAGCGAAGTTTTACACGATCTACTTTTCTTGCATACGACACCCACCCACCCCACCCCCCTCCACTCCCACCCCAACCACCCCCCTCCCTCCCACCACTTTACGATATCAACTTGGTGTCCGGTCCTTGCTTTTAATAAATTTTAGACACTTTTATCTAACCTTACTTGCACCGGGGGATTATATTCTGCGGTCAAAGGCAACCAACATGGGTTTAAGCATGTGGAACCGGTCAGTCCTTTCACGTCTGCTGCATTTCATCAAAGTGCTAATGAGAGGTGTCGCCCTTTAAACACAGTCACGTGCCAGTCACAACGCCTTTCATTTGCATCTGGTCGCAGGCTGGTGCAGTTTCACAACAATCTTGTCAACTTGTCTGTCAACTTGACAGCAGAATCTAACACGACAGAAATGGCCGTGATGTCAGTATCTAGTATTATAATCCGCTAAGGCCCCGAGGTGTACAAGAACGTAAAATCTTGCGATCCCGCATAAATGATCCGGACCTTTTGTTCTGGCCTACGAGACGAGTTCCCCCGAAGAAACGTGCGTTGGGACGCGATGTCGCGCGCTACAGTCTGGTTCAACATTGTTGCTTGTGGAAAGATAAATGATGTGAAATTTCATCGAAACTATCTGTGTAGTGCGTAGCATGTCTGACATCGCCCTAAGCTGTGTCGGAAAAATGTGCCGCACTCATACTCGGAAACATGCGAGTAATTGCCGAACACTGTGTTTCGCATGACCGTTGTCTCGCCTTCTGTTGTCTGTGTGTACGAGAGCGCCTTTATTTTCTCTGTATCCCCCCCGCTCCCCCCCCCCCCGCCTCTCTCTCTCCGATCTCCTCTCTTGTCACAGGTCTGCTAACAGTCTCAGGTCTCTTGCCTCAGTCATCTCTCATCTCTCTCTCCATGGGCGTCATCTTCTCAGTCTCTCTCCCTATCTGTAAATAGGACCATGCTCGTTGTGCATATCTATGTGTTCTTCTATTGTGGGGCTGTTCAGACATTGCGTTGTTTTGTCGAATTCATCGTGCTTTATTTGCTCACACAGACTACTTGTGTAATTATGCTTTTGTATGATTAGGCTTGCTTTTTATTTTATTGACACATAAGCTACTTGTGTTATTTGATGTTATGTTTTAGTGGCATGAGATAGCATAATAGTAGATAGTAACTTTTCAGCAGGTATAGTAACTTTTTGTCAGTAGCTAATAGTACGTTATCACGGTAAGTCAAGCTTTTGAGGCGTAGTTAGTAAGTAGTAGTAGTATGATGTAGCTAGTATAGTAGTACAGCTTTTGGGGTTAGTAGTAGTAGTGGTGTGGGTGGTGATCGGTGGTAGTACTAGCAGTATAATATAGTAGTCAGAGTGGTAATGCGGTAGAGAGAAGAAGTCAGTTGTGGTGGAAATATTAGTTTTTGTATTGATTTAGTGTGTTTTGTGTTCTTTATATTTGGGTCGGGTTTGGTTATTCTGTTTCTAACTGTTGTTCTTATTCACGATGGTGGCTGCTGCTGCCTACATGTCGTTTGTTGTATTTCTGCTACTGCTTGTTGTTTCTGTTAACCGATTTTTTGCTGATAGTGTCTGCTACCAGTTCGTGTTACTAGTATTAGAGTTAGGATGTTCCAATGCGTAGAACAAGGAACGAGCAACGGACAGTCTAGTCCTCTGCGTAAATTCTTCATCTAGGTAAAGTAACCCCTATTTTGTGTGAAGTTCGAACTCTCTCCCTCTCTCGTCGCTCTCGTCGCACTCCTCGCTGTGTTATCTACTCTCTCATCTCGGTGCGAGTTAAGATCCACTCTCCTTCGGCTCATCGATCAGTCGTCTCTCTCTCTCTCTCCTCTATTCCTACTTCTGCGACCTCTCTTCACAGTCTCATCGTATCTATCATCATCAATCACGTAACATCTCTCTCTCGATCGTCGGCATCTCCATCCGGTCTCATCCTTCCTCCCCCTCTTGCTCTGTCCGTCGTCCTCTGTCTGTACTCCTCTCCTCGTCGGCTGATCCTACAGTCTCATCTCTCCATGCGGTGTCCTACTCACGGCTTGACTCATGGCCTCCTCCCTCTCGGTCAACTTTCCCGTCTCTCTTCCATGGAGCAGGGATCTGCTGCGGACTTTTGCTCCCCGTCCAGGTCGTCTGCGTCGTTCGTCTCGGGTTCATGCCCATCATCTCCTGGCGCTGGGGTCGGCTCCTCGTCTATCGAACAAACATACGTCCTCCCAAAAAACCATCAGCTCAGCCTAGCTACGTACGCCGCAGCCTGCTGATGCGTCTGCTCTCCGGGGAGGTGCGTCTCGTGGGACCGTGTCATTTCGCGCCTCACTCTACCCCCGTCGCCTTTTACGGAATATCTACGCTCTACACGTATTCCCTGCGGGGAAGCCACGCTCTACCGCAGATACAAATGACATAGCAAAAAGTCAAATCTGCGAAAGAATCGATCAATGCGCTCTCTCTTCATTCTTCTTGCTCAGAATAACGATCACACCTAACTCTCTCTCGTCCTCCTCTCTCTCCTCCTCTCAAGAAAAAAAAATGCTCGCTCTCCTCTTCTCCTCTCGGATCCCGCCTCAGTCGTCTCTCTCGAGGTCTAATACTCTCCATCGATCAATCCATACTGCACTCATCATCTCTCTCTGGCGTCTCGATCCTCTCTCGTGCTGACGTCTACTACTCGCATCTCCTCATCTCCTCAATCCATACTCTGTCAGTGTCCTCTCTCTCGTGACTAACGTAACGCTCTCATCTCAGTCAAAATCATTCTTCTCTCCTACTCATCTCTCTCTCCTCTACATCATTCTCCTTCTCATCTCACGCATTCTCCAATCTCTCTCATCCCTCATCGACGCTTCTCTTATCAATCGCTCCGACATCTGCGTCTGTCTCGCCATCTCTCTCTCTCTCTCTCCCTCTACACAAGAGTCCTCGAGAAAATCACAGATGACTCATCTCGCATCTCTCGTATCTCTCATGTTCTCCTGCTACCCCTCGTCATCCTCTCTCAAGGCGAACATCCTCTCTCGACTACTCTCTCTCTCATCTCATCGTCACTCTCACTCTCATCTCTCACCCTCTCCTCATTCAGACTCTCTACTTACTCTTCTCTCTACTCTCATCTCTGTCTCAACTACTCGGACAATCTCTCTGTGAATCGTCTCTCTCTCTCCTTTCAATGTATAGAAAAATCTAGTAAACTGTAGTTTCCTTATCACGAAATCCTTTATTACGTACTCTACTTTGTGTCTTTGCCACGGGTCCTGCGCAGGTGCAAGAAAGCGAGGTGCAGCGGTCAGAGGGGGGCTCACCAAAAGAAAAGAAAAGAACAGAAGAAGAAAACCACCCACCAATTTTCTTCTTCTTTTCTCATTTAAACAGCTTTTTTGTTTTTCCATACTTCTCCCTTACAGGAAGCCATACGTCCGCAGTTGTGTGCATAGCTGGGTTACGTCCCATCTACAACAAGGGCGGTAAGTTGGCTGGATGTGTCCCAGTGGAGTATTAGAAGAAAGTCGCGGGTTCATCGTCTTGGATGTTACTCTTACTATACTACGAGTCTTTTTCATTGTTTTTTTTTAAATCGTGGATGTGCAGGTTCCGTTGTAACGTATCGCGTATCGGCTTCGCCATGTACGACGGGCTGAACAAACCAACCAGGTACAAACAAACATTTATGTTCTGAATCTACTGTCCCAGCCAAAAAGACGCCGAGAAGCGATCAGAATGGTATAATAATATTAAAAAAAAAATCGTGTTGTGAGCAGCACGCAGTGGTCTTTAAGTCGTGTGTGTGTTGCTCGGTGCGTGACTTTGTAATCCTTTGTCACAGTTCAAATCCCTGCTATAAGCTTTGTTCTTGTGGGGTGAGGAGGGAGTTTTACGTCCTCTTGGTCTGAATCAGACACATATGGGGTGACATTTGTAAATACAAATATGGTGGAACAATACTGGGGTAATTGCTCGTGAGGCATCACAAAACCAGTAAGCCCGATTTTTTTATTTATTAATACATATAGCTGTAGCGGTGAGCCACGCCGGACGGCCTCGGTTAACCTCATCGGCTGATGGCTAGCAGGACACAAGTAGCTTGGTCTGTGTGAAAGGGTGCACACCTCTTTCTGTAGCAAGTAAATGTGTTCTATGACGATCCATTATTATCATTATATTTTTTATTTTAAAAAACCCAACACGTTTATTGAGTTTCAAGATGGCATTGCTGCCAAACCATTTGTGCTGTATACCATGTTCAAGTTGCATGTTTTGTGTTGTTTGTAAATTAGTATACAAAATATCTGGAAATGGAGAATAGACACATCATTCATCTCTCACAAGTACAACCAAATGTGCCTTTATTGCTTGTTTGGTACAGCGAAGCATAGTAAAGCGGTTGGTTTTTTAATAATGACTGAGTTATTGACTGCTCGTGACAAAACGAATTGATTTGAACTGTGTGTACGCTCCTGTTGTGCTTCGTTTGGTAGCAATAACTGAACGCATGAACTCCTATCGGCTTAATTTAAAGGCCTCCTCCTAGACTGTCCATGTTTTAGTTTGATGGAAAACAGCTTGTGGGTTTTCATTCGATTACATTTTTTTACTGAAGCCTCAACCTCTTGTGTCACCGCAAAGGGGAAGCCTAAAGAACTGTTAGGACATATGTCTATCTTGATACCACGAGCTGAAGACCTTCATTTGGCTGATCGAAACTGAATCACCTCGATGCTCGTGGAAGCAGTTTTGGTGAAACAGTTTTCCAGCATATGTGTGCTCATTCTGCTCTCAGATTGCCAGCGTAGAATTATTTGGTATGCTAAGAACATGGTTTGCGCGTTCGTTTAACGTCGTAGCATAGCTCTGTGTCAGAAGGACTACGACTTGAGCTAAATTCGTGTGCCACCCCCCCTGTCATCCCTGGTGCCCCCCCCTCCCCCCACGCCCCCACCACCAGGCGCCACTTGAGCCCACACGACACACACATCCGCCAAACCAACCCTTCTGCATTTCCCCCTCTCTTATACCGCGTTTTCTTAAAGAATGCGCGCTGCTGACCAACCACAATTACTTCTTGGGTTTTGTTTCTGGGTAGCTGTGTGACCCACATTGCAATGCCCCCCAAGCTGTGTCACAATTGAGCTAGCTCTGGTAAATCATGTTCGTTTTCAGTTGGGGTGACATATTGTATGGTGTCAAACCTGTGTCAAACACAAGACTTCCTTACAACGCTATAAGTAGGTGCTGCACACGTGTGTCTGTGACCGGTGATTATTGACACGTGATTGCTTGGTTGGTGTCTTTAAGTGCAAACGTTAAGCAGCCGGGGATTTTGCGTATGTACTAAAAGCCCTGCGCGGTTTTGCTCTCGTCGAAAATTGCACACGCTCTACTGTATGCAAAGCGTGCGAAAGATCGTCTTGCACATAAAGCGTGATGTTCTGTTCGATTGATGTGATGCAGCGAGCGTTTCTAGTCAGGCGAGGTGCGTTTAATTCATCACAGGAGGGACACCGTGTGACATGTGGCACAATACTCTCATTGGTGGAGCTCACATCGGTTTCTAAGTAACGCCCTGACTGAGCTTTTGGCTTAGTTTGGTGCGAACCTGGTTAGCCGTGCGATGTGCTATGGGTATCTAATATGCTCAATAAGGCTGATGTGTGTGTTTTTCTGTACAAATCAAGTGTGGCTAACATCATTTAAAACATAACTAAGGACCTAACACATGAATATTGTGCAGATTATCTATTTTTTATCTTGGGGTAAGGCAGCAGTTGTCACTGCGTATTTGGGGGATAACAATACCTGTGGTAAACTTAAGTACGTACACATAATGCTGAAAAACCTTCATTCTCATACACATTTCCTCTTTTTTCTATTCCTTTCGCTACCGTATAGACAGAGCGGACACTACATAGAACATATAGACATACAGGAACAGCCTAATCAAAACGGCTACACGTATGACAAAATTTTGAACGTTGAGCTCCTATGATATATCACATATCAAAGAGACTAAGCATTCACTTTTTTTATATCTCACTATATAGATTATTAGGCATAGCATGTTCAGAACAATGGCTTGAAAGATGTATTACCCCTAAACTTAGTCACTCTCTGGTAAAAGAATACACTTATATCTTAACTTTCATACAGTTAATGACCTCCACCCGAGTATTTTTGTTCTGGCATTCACAAAATTCATACAGACATATGGACACAAATGTTTTGTTGTTGAATGACTGCAAGTATCTTATATATTTCCACATGTCTTATATACAAAGGGCGAAGACTGAGTCATACATACAATCCCGGAGGAGTGGGAGGGGGGGTGTTAGTGTGTGGTTATGATCTTATATGCAGTGCTTCTCTAATGTACTCATGTTCTATTCGGAGTTTAGAGGTACTGCCGTGATGCCAGTCTGTTGGAATGTCTATTACGAATGGTGAGTTGAAAAAGGGCAATTGAGAGTTTCTATTTCAAGATTATGCTCGCTAATATAACATTATTAATATATTAATTATTATTATTACTTATTAATTATTATTATATATATAAGTAGGACACATGTGACACGGACGACGTCGGAGGGGGGGCGGGCGGGGGGGGTGTCTGTAATAAAGGGCGAATAAAGGAATCCGGAAATCCTCAAAATAATATGCATTCCTAGGAAAAATCAGCTTGTCTGTCCACTATATCTGCCACTTCCCAGCACTAGTGTATGGACAGAGGATACGTACTCTTCTCATATTAATTTTTTAAAGCATATAAAGGACGATCCAGAAATCCTCTGAAACAGCATTCCCTGGAAAAACAGCTTGTCTGTCGGCACAATGAGCTTCTCTGAAAGTGGGGCAAGAAGATCTGGCTGACGGAGATTTGATTCTCTAGTCCCTTCAACCCTAAGTCAAAACGGACCTTAAAAGGCCAGCCTACAACGTCCAACCTAGGAAATCGCACGACTTACGATACGATTCGTCACTGTGGTCTCGAAGTAAAAAATGTGATTCGGCGCTTCGAGACAACGTGCTGCGAAATGAGGGGGGGGGGGGGAGTCGGTACAGTCGTGCGATTTTAGTGGATCGTGTGGGCGGACCGCTCTAGCTGATGTCTGTCAAGGTACCGTGTTGTTTTCGTGTTTTCCTTCGGGGAGGGGAGATCTTACCTTTCCTTGTGCCCTATTGTCTGTCGACATTATTAATGTGGGTGGGTTGATTTTGGCTTAGATCTGTTCGTAAAAATTGTTCGTGTTTTGATCTTATGGTTCTCGAATTGTTTGTTGTCGTCGTTGTTAAGTTGATTTTAGTTGTTGTTGTTGTGGTTGTTGTCTGTTGTTGTTGTTGTTGTTTTGTTGTTGTCTGTTGTTGTCGTTGCTGTTGTTGTTGTGTGTTGTTGTGCGTTGTTGATGTGTTAATTGTTGTGTCGTTGTGTCGTTTGTTGTTGTGATTGTTAGTTGTTGTTGTTGTATACGTTGATACTTGTATGTTGTGTGTTGTTGTTGTTGTTGTTGTGCTCGTTGTTTGTTGTTGTTTGTTGTTGTTGTTGTCGTTGTTGTACGTTGGTTGTTGCTGTTGTTGTTGTTGTCGTTGTTTTTGGTGTGTTGTTGCTGTCGTTTGTTGTTGTTGTTGTTGTCTGTTCGTTGTTGTTGTCGTCGTCGGCGTTGTTGTTTGTTGTCGTTGTCGTTGTTGTTGTTGTTGTTGCGGTCGTTGTCGTTGTTGTGTGTTGTTGTCGTTGTTGTTGTTGCGAGTCGTTTGACTCATCGAAACTGATCCTGACTGTCTACTAATGTCTTGTGTATTTTTCTGGCTGTCTCAAATTTTTTTCTTCATTTTATCTCTGCTGCGTGTCTAAGTTTGTTGTTGTTGTTGTTGTTTTGTTGTTGTTGATGATTACTGTTGTTATTGTTGTTGGTTTTGCTGTTTGACAAATCGGACACTGTCTGACTATCTGTCTACATGTCACTAATTATATATGTCTGTGTATTGTCTGCTTGTCTGTTCCTTATAGTTGTTGTTTTACTCACCATGAGCTGATTCCTGTCTCTTGTGTATGTGTGTGGGTGGGTGTGTGTGTGTGTGGTGGATGGTGTGGTGTCAGAAATTCGGAGTACAAAAAAAGAACAGACTGCAGCAGTTGATGTAGGTTAGACCCCGGTCTCCTATTTTGACCCCATGATTTATTTATGGAGAAGTGGTGTGCACTGCAAGCCATCTTAGTGCGTGGTGTCGCAACTGTCTTATTGGGCTTCTTTTGCCCGATTCATAGACCTAAAGACCCACTGACTGGCAGAAATTAATTCCCCTTGTTTTTTTCTGGTAGGTTTGACCCACATGCACAGCCGCCTAAGCTCAAAGTGCGTGATAAAATTGGGTGGATCCGCGCCTCTGTGCTTGCGACGCCTCTCTCCAAGTGGGTAGGTACGCCGAATTCTCCAACAGAGACGCCTCTGTGATATAAAAGTCGCTGCCCTAATAAATCTAATAGAAGTGAGGCTCTCTTCAACGTCATACTGTCCTCGTTTTTCAATTTGGGGGCATTGTGTGGGGAGTCACACACCTGGTACAAAATTAAGATTTCTACAGCGGAGAGAGAGAAACGCGCTGTGATTTTCGCTCATGGGTGTGGTGGTCTTTAATGTAGGCCTACATAAATACGTGTTTGTTTCATTACAGAGGTAAGGAAGGGTCTGTTTTTTGCTCTGTTTCGTTTTGTGTGGTCATGCCTTTTTTGGTGGTGGGTATTTTGTGGGTCTGTCTGTGTACTGACTTTTTGTGTCTTTTCTTTTGTCTATCTCTCTATCCTCTCTGTTTCTTTGTCTCTGTCTTTATGTCTGTTGTAGTGAAGTAAGTACTGGTTGTTTGTTTTCGCGATAAGTGAGCTTAATCAAAATGTGTGTGTGTGTGTCTTTGTGCGTGTGCGTTGCGTGCGTGTTGTGTGGTGGGTGTGGTGTGTGTGTGGTGTGTGTGTGTGGTGTGTGTGTGTGTGTGTGTGTGTTTGTCTGTATGTGTGTGTGGTGGTTGTGTGTGTGTGTGTGTGGTATGTGTTGTGTGTGTATGGTGTGTTCTGTATGTGTGTGTGTGGTAGAGTGGGTGTGTGTGTATTTGTGTGTGTGTGTGGTGTGTACTGTGTTGTGTGTGTGTTGTGGTGTGTGTTCGTGGTGTGTGTGCGTGTGTCTGTGTGTGTGTGTGTGTGTGTGTGTGGTGTGGTGTGTAGGTTGTGTGTGTTTTGCGTGTGGTGTGTGTGTGTGTGTGTGTGTGTATTTGTGTGTGTGTGTGTGTGGTGCGGTGTTTATGTGTGTGTGTGTGTGTGTGTGTGTGTGTGTGTGTGTGTTGTTGTGTGTGCGTGTGTGCGTACGCGTGTCGCTCACAACAGCGTATTCGTCTGCTTAGTATTAAGTACTTACTACCCAAAGCAAAGGCACTTTCCATTCATGCATGTGGGATGCTCTTGGGGGGTGGGATTGCTCAGTAAAGCGCTGATGCACATGGTGCCATGGTTCGTGTCTGGTTTATTATCGCATTCTGTCGCCCATTCTGTGTAAATGCGCGCTTGATAGAATGAGTGGCATTACACGCAGCCTACCATACAAAACACTGCCTATATAGTCACGAACGTACATTTCCACGGAATCTTGTGGACAAACGGAAGTCGCTCCATTTTCGGAGTGCGTTCCTGCGAAACCTTGTTGTGTATAACGGAGCAAAATGGAATTACTCGAGAAATGCAGGGGGGCGGAGGGGGGCGCAGCGATCTTTACTTATACACTGTTTCGAATTTTGCTGTAATAGGATCTAGGCAGGCAGCTACTTTTCTGTCCTGTCGGTATGTTGGGTCATACGGGTGTGTCTAAACTGTTAAGTGCATGCCCTCACTTTTCCACGATTCGCTGTCCATTTTCTGTGCTGTCTACTAGTCTGTCTGTCTTTTCTTGTCTCTCTCTTGCGTCTCTCTTCTCTCTCTCACGTCTTCGTCTCATGTCGTGTCTCTCTCTCTCTTATGCGTCTCTCTGTCTCTCTCCTCTTACTATCTCTTCTCTCGCTCTCTATCTCTTCTCCTCGTCGATCTCGTCTCAGTCCTCTATCTTCTCTCTGACTCGGTCTCCTCGTCGTCACATCTCTCTTCGTCAATCTCACTCTCTCTCTCTCTCGTCTGCGTCTCTATTCAGCTTTGTACCTCTATCGAAGCGAGCTAAGAGAATTCATAATGGGCATTTCCTAGGCATACGTTTTATTACTTTTGGATTTAGTAGTACATCGGACGCTTGTGCTGCAGTTTTGTGGTCAGGCCGAGGTCATCCTGATTGTGTTTGCTTGTTGTTGGCTTCTTCTTTTTTTTTCGCGATACAACTGAGAACTTTGTTTGATGTGACTTCTTCAGGCATGGCAGGGCTATGGCCTATGACCTGATCAAACATTCGTTATTCGTATTCGTACTTTCTCGCTCTTTTATATGCGCTCGTGGCGGACTGATTCTCTGAATGATGACTATTTAATATAAGGCGCGAGTCATTGTCAATCCCACAGCAAAGTTTCTAATTGTCCGAGTCGAGCGTCTCTCTCTCTTTGCTCTCTCTCTACATCAGTCGGTCTCTCATCATCCTTCCGCTCTCGATTCTCTGTCTCTCTCGTGACTCTCGTCTCCTTTCTCTCTCTCC
>JAGGCT020001379.1:0-2500 GCA_017654935.2 Phymorhynchus buccinoides
GTACATGTGTGCTGTAGATGGCCTACTGGAGACGGCTAGGGCATTGATAGGTATCAGAAGATAGGTCTAATGAGCAGCTTAGCTAGCCGATTTCATCGCCAATTGGCAACCAAGTCAATAGGGGCTTATCTCGTGATATTCTTGGTGGGGGTAGAGAGAGAGGGAGAGGAGTCTCTCTCTCTCTCTGTCTCTCTCTGTCTCTCTCTCTCTCTCTCTCTCTCTCTCTCTCTCTCTCTCTCTCTCTCTCTCTCTCTCTCTCTCTCTCTCTCTCTCTCTCTCTCTCTCCTCCCAACTAAGAACATCACGAGATAAGCCCTTATTGACTTTATGCTAAAGGTTGTTTCTGATGAACATTTTACATTGAAAAACAAATTGTGAAGAGCTACTCATGGGCGGTCAAATCGGCGTCCTAGGTTGACCATTGGGTACAGCAATTTGCTGTGTGGCTTAACTTTGTAAAAGGCGCGCTGAGTCCTGTTATAGCGGCGGAATGGCCATAACTCAAAATCGCTTGTTTAATGATGATGATGATGATGATTACAATGATGATGGCGATGATCGTAAGCTTAATAATAGCCCCATATTTGTCAGTGTATTCAAAACTTTGGCAAAGGGTGTATAAAAGTAAGTTAATAAAGCACAACACACCACGCGCCCAACATTATCATTTATATCTAATTCTTAATATCAGCCTCCGCCCCCATTCCCCCACCTCACCCTCATCCCCCAAAAGTCAGACATGCGGAAAGAACGCCATTTTCATCACTCAGACTAAAAGCAGCCATACACGTAATATAATCTTCCCACCCAAGGCCATGCGGAATGTTGACATGGCACTGGGTGTGCCCCCAGAGCGCTTAAGCTGGGGAACGAAAACAACAACAACATCACTCAGACGTCCCACAACTGACAACTTTCGCTTCACCGCAGATATGACGTGCCTGGTGGATGACGTAAGGTTCCAACCTGGTGACGTCATCTCCGACAGCTGCCGCGAGAGCTGCCGGTGCGAGAGCGGTGAGGTCGTCTGTCGGAACAACTGCCCCGAGGAGAACTGGGTCATGGCGCCTTCCCTCGCCTGTCCTCGCCCACGGATGGTGCCAGCCACCCCAGACCACTCGTGCTGCAAAACTTGGCACTGCACGCCTCCAGGTGACGTGTGGTCAATGTCCGCGTCAGAATGGGATGGGACGCTAGGTCCAGAGTTAGCGTTCTTTGCGTTTCCGTAAAGGTTCTCCAGGGTTATTGTTCTTTGAAACAGCGCGGGCACCAATGGGGAAACCAGACTAGGGAGACGCGCAAAGGGGTGTAATAATAAATTAATAATAGGCGCGTGACGTCATGTCGTCAGATCCTGACTATTCCCGTAAAGGGCCAACCACACGTCCACTAAAATCGTACGACTGTACGATACGATTCGTCTCACGTGGTCTCCAAGAACAAATGCGATTGGCGCATCGAGATCAACGTGATCGAATCGTATCGTACAGTCGTGCGATTTTAGTGGGCGTGTGGTTGGCCCTTAAATAGGAGAGGATTTACTGAGAGAAATAAGAAACCTTTCATTGAGATTGTTCTTACCCACGGCATTCTTACTTTCCAATAGGGAAAACAAGATGAAAATCTGTTTAACGTCCTCCGGTCTGGAACGGACACATAGTAGATACAAAGATGGTAGGAACGATCCTGGAGGCAATGCCCAGAGGCAGTGCAACACCAGTAAAGTCCCGGATTTTTAACAATACAGATATATATTATACACAGAAAACAAGGGAAAAAGAGAGAAAAATAGAGATTTTACGCCTTCTGGGTCAAAAGACCATTTGGGGCATTTGAAATTAGAACAAGGGAAAACAAATGATGTGGAGTTTTTATATGTCTGCTCTGATTTGTAAGTTGTGTCGGAAAATCTGCGTTTGGGGGTACATTTTCATGTGTGTGTGCGCGCGCATGCCTGCACATTTGTGTATGTGTGTGCGTTTTTAGTGTGCGTGCATGCGCTTTGCTTCAAATACTCTTTCTAGTGTCTGTTATATTGACGATATTTCTACAACACCGACTCCCACCCAATTTGATTAAATCCCTACTGTGTTTTTAAAGACCCACCACGTCACGTGTCAAAATCTTGGTTTTCACGTGTTTTCCCTCTTATAGCTGGTAGGAAATCTTAAGAAATCTTCCAAGCATAAGAGTGAATGTGACACGTGACGTGGGGGTGTCTTTGACTTGCAGATGATGGGTGTCTGTACAAAAACTCAATTTTACACAACCACGAGGTCATCTACGAGGGTTCGTGTGGCACTAAGTGCACGTGCACTGATGGCGAGGTCAGGTGCACCCCGGTGTGTCCTCCGGTGTCCCCGGCCCCGCATCCAGACTGCACCTTGACCAACGTGACCAACTCCTGTTGCCCCGTGTGGATGTGCCCCCGAGGTGAATTCTGGAAATCATTGTGACGAACAGCAATAACAATTAGTATTATAGTAAGAACAATAATGAT
>JAGGCT020001379.1:7500-25000 GCA_017654935.2 Phymorhynchus buccinoides
GGGTGATCCTTGTAGGGTTGGAGTCCGGAACGACCTACGTCTGCCAGGTGGACGTCCGTCTGGTGAACGGGACAGTCATGACCTTGACCACCCTGCACCTCGTCACCAAGACTGCAGGTATACTACTTTTTATTATTTAAAAAAATCCCCGTGGGGATACTGGGGGGTCTTTCGTAAAATAGTTCCCCCACCCCACCTTCTGGAAGTTCTGTGCTTGTAACTTCCTCTAATCTGCCACTCTCTTTGACTCTGCCTTTTTCCTTTGCTTACTCTCACCTACTATCTTTCAGACTTATTGGCCAATTCTCCTGCCTTTAAAAAAAATATTCCAAATAACGTTTCTCCTTTGAGCTCCTCCGAAATCGGAATGTGTCGGCTGTACGCAGCGGGGAGACCAGTTAACACTGAAAACCGGACACATATGTACCTTACCAATTATGGCCATATGGCCTGGGAACGCAGAAGAAGAAGAAGATTGTTTTTGGGTGTTTTTTTAAACACCCAGCTGAACTGCCTTAATCAGTTAATGTGTAGATTCAAGAGTTATTAGACTGTGGTTATATCTTCAGTCGAGACTCTATGGCACGCAGCCCTAACCAAACGCATTATACCCTTACCTAACTTCCCTCCAAGGGGAATGACACCTTGTAGGGTGTAAAATGTAACACCCTTGTGTAGAATATCCCGATTCGGTGCACTTGTAAGTTAAAAATAGCACAATAGTTCACGCATCTACAGGTAAGCTTACACACATTTTAACCTGTGAGTCTAGTAAAATAGCATGTGTTTGCATTTTTAAAAAAAAGATTTTTATTGCTTATTATGAAAAAATATTTGTTAAATATTCTTTACGTATGAGTTTCTTCTTTTCGTTTTTGTCTTATTCTGTTTTCGTTTTCAGATTAACCCATATCCTATTCAACAGCCATGTTATTCTTGGTTACTCTTTCGTTGTTGTTGTTGTTTTTAAACCGTTTTGTGTAATACATTTAAAAATGAGTGGGGGGGGGGGGGGGGGGGGGGGGGAAACACAACTTGACAAAACATCATACTTACATAGCATTACGTATGAGTTTCTTCTTTTCGTTTTTGTCTTATTCTGTTTTCGTTTTCAGATTAACCCATATCCTATTCAACAGCCATGTTATTCTTGGTTACTCTTTCGTTGTTGTTGTTGTTTTTAAACCGTTTTGTGTAATACATTTAAAAATGAGGGGGGGGGGGGGACACAACTTGACAAAACATCATACTTACATAGCATAACATAGAAAAGTAATCCAGACAATATTAAGGCTTATGTCTTTCGTTCTTTGTCTGGTACTACTGATGACCGTTGCCTGTTGCAGACTCCTCTGAAATCCCGGTGCTTCCTCTGTTGATCACGTGTGCTGTTCTGGTGTTCTTGTCCCTTCTCCTGCCCATCGTCTTCATTGTCTGGAGGCGCATGCGCAGAAAGCATGGGGCAGACAATTCGTTTGAAAATAGGACTTACGGCGTAAATATGTAAGATTTTATATCGTTTGGGCTGTGGAAGTGAAACAATTTTTGCTCTCTCGTTGTAGATAGTTTAGATGCTACTATTATGACAACTTTAGAGCAGTGTATTTTTTAAATGATAAAATATTAATATCTGAAGAATATGTGGTGATTTGTTCTGCCTTGTTTGGGATTTGTTTTTAAAATGTTATCGTTTCTTGTACTTTTTTTATATATAATATATAGATACATCTGTATTGTTAAAAACTCGGGACTTTACTGGTGTTGCACAGCCTCCGGGCATTGCCTCCAGGATCGTTCCCACCATCTTTATATCTACTAATGTCCCATATGTGTCCGGAGGACGTTAAACATATTTTCCTTTCTTGTTCTTGCTCTTGTTCTTCTCGTTCTTGTGCGTTGTTCTTTGTGTTGTTATTGTTGTTGTTTTCTTCTTTTTCTTCTTTAATGCTTAACTATTGTTGTTGAATCTCAAATTTGCAGCTACAATCTTTTTAGCTCAGCATGATTGTCTACAGCGAGTCCTAAATCTGCTTTGATATCGTCACAGACCGTGGTTTGTGTAGTAGTTTCAGATTCCTTGTCTTCTGTACCAAGTATAGAGGATCTAAGTATATTCCGGAGATGAGACCGGGATAACTTCGATTATTTAGTTAGATATAGTGGCCAGTACTCAGTCGAAAGTTCGCCTGCCAAATGTAATGCGTGACTGCAGCGTGAGTGACCCGGGTTGGAATCCCGGTCTTGCCCTTTCTTTCTAGTTTGACAGGAAAATCGAACTGAACGTCCAGTCCTTCGGATGGGAACTTAAAGCTAGTCTGACCCGTCCGCTTTACGCACATAAAAATCCCACAGCAGTTGAAAGTCGGTAAGAGCAGGGAGAAATCCCGCTGCCTGGTATGGCCAAATTGATAGCTAGGTTTTCCAAGTGTGCCCACACCCCTTCCTCACCCTGTGCCCCCCAAAAAAAAATTGGGTAGGCGCTGCACTTGCGGCGACGCCCTCTCCGAGGGAGAACAGCCCGAATATCACATATAAGTCTCTGTGACTAGAATATACCAAATACCAAATAGAAAGAGAGTTGACTGCACATATATTTTGTATTTCTATGGGGTCAATGCCAGTAATTATAGAATGTAATAAATAATGTTTTCTCGACGCCGTTAAGCAAAATGGTAGCCGGCTTGAGGTCAGACACCGAAACCGTCTTCAGTTCTTTACTTCTCTCTGTGGTAAGCTTTCGCTTTGTGATAGGCTCTGGTGTATTTACGAAGACGTACTTTTGTCGTTTTTATTATTTGGAGTGTGCAAAACCATACCCTAAACCGTGTCTGTCCAGAAGCTCACTCTGTGCCACCCGGGCAAAAAACGAGTGTGCGCGGCCCCAGGACGCAGCAGACAGTGGGAGTGCTGTTGCCTCCAGCACGGGCCTGACCGGCGGGCCCCAGCAGGCCTGAAGGACGACCAGCGTGTCTGCAGTCTGCTGCTGCACCTGTGCGGCAGGGGACCCCAGTCCTGGCAAAGCCGCGCACTTCACCACTCGCCCGTGGAGCACCTGGAACTGACTCACCTGTTGGCGCATGACCCTGACGTCTGAAGGGACCGGTGGGTGGTGTCACCCCAAAAAAGCCTAAATGTCACAAAGAGTGATTACTTCGCAGTCTACAAACCTTGCAAAAAATGAACTTTCGGCTAATGTTAAGATCAGCTCCCTCCGCTGTTCCAAGGTGAAGGCTTAGGGTTAGGGCCAATCAGCTCCCTCCGCTGTTCCAGGGTGAAGGCTTAGGGTTAGGGCCAATCAGCTCCCTCCGATTTACCTTTTCCGTTAAGCTGATTGGCCAACTTCACCATGGAACAGCGGAAGGAGCTGATCTTAACATTTGCCGAACTTTCTTACTTCCCACCTGGAAGGGTGAAAAGGTGGAAGGTGGGAAGTGCTAAGTATGGTAACAGAGGCAGTGAGTGAGTTCACAATGATCCCCACCTGTAATATAGGTGAAAGGGTGGGAGTAAAAAAAAACCCGGCTTCAGTTAGCTGCGGACTGCGAACTCTTTGTATATTCAGGCTTTTTGGTGTGACTATGAGTCAGCCTGAACATCGGTTCTAACGTTGCTGGTCGTTCTGGAACGGAGAATGGATAGTACTACCAATCCAGCCAAGACTGGCTTGTCTGGAAACTATGCTGTCTGTGGTACCCTACGACTCTGCAGATGCATATTTTCACAGATGAAAATATTACGTGGATTTTTTCAAAAATAAAACAATAAACCCCTAAATCATGCCCAGTGCTGTCCATGGTACCATACGAATCTGGATAGGTCTACATATTTTTTCATATGAATATATTGCGTGGAATTCATAAACAAAACAATGAGCCTCTAAATCATGTTCATATTATGCATGATAAGACTTTCTTGAGATGTGTACATTATTTTTTTCAACGAATCGTGCCATGGGTGGTGAAATCAAAATGCTACAGAACTATGCTTAACCAGCATCCCTCGTGCTTTACACGCAGACGTGCTGTCATACAGTTAAAATATGGTTGTATTGTATTATGCACAGGAGAGTATCAAATCTTCGTCTCGTGAAACATGATTTCGTATTTTGATTTGTGTTTTTTGTGTTTGGTTGGTTGGTTGATTGGCTTACCCTGGCTAAAAGACTCCAGGGATCATCCCAACAGCGAGAAGCACTTGAACACTAAGGTACAAATGCATCAGCTAGGGATGAGAACATTACGTGTGTGACCGTTTTTTATTACCCCGCCATGTGGGCAGCCACGCTCCTTCTTCGGGGGATTTTAGACTGATGATGTTATGCTGGGAGCTTGTCATGGCTTAAGACAATCCCCGCACCACCATTCAGAGCATAACAACATTTTGATGTAGCCTTGGCGTTATAGCTTATGTCAACTGGTCTGACACATCCTCATGCCAAGGCATGTTTTTTGTGTGTAAAACATCAGTTCTGAGATTCTTGATTATGATCATTTGAAAAAGATTTTCTGTGTAATTTTTGGGGGATTGAAACATGTTTTCTCGTATTTGCTTTCCATGTGAATAATACATGTTCAATCTCATTTGATGGGATTAGTCATTATTTCAGATTTTTTTCAAATTTTATAAAACAATGTTGGCATGCAGTAACGCATTTTTCAACACGTTTTCAGTGACTGCGACACCAAAAATAATATCATTAATCACACAAAATCCAAAGTGACAAAGTCCATTTAAGGATCACAAAATGGTGTATGTAAATTTTTAATGTGATTGGAAATGTTTTTGCTCTCTTTGTCTGATTGGAACTGTTTTGCTTCTGTCTCTGTCATCAACTTTAATTTGCTTCCCTGTTGATGTCATAGAACATGATATAGGTCTGTACAGTTCTTGTGTCCTGCGTACCCCAACTCCATACCAAGAATATGGTACTAAATGAAGGCGTTCCCCTATCTAAACTGAAATATAGGGGAAGACGGGGTAAAAAGCGCATGGGGTAAGAAGCCCACCCCAATTATCTCATGAAATAAAGAAAATTTCAGTCAAATTTGCCCATGAGACGAATGCTAGACATTAACGCTCGTCTCATGGGCAAAATGAGACTGAAATTTGCTTCATTTCATGAGATAATTGGGGTGGGCTTCTTACCCGTCCATGCGCTTTTTACCCCGTCTTCCCCTATGACAGTGGAACCTCCCTTAAAAGACCTTCAAAAATCATCCAAATTGAGGTCTTATAAGGGAGGTAATTGTAATACTTACAAAGAAGGGCAATGTTTCAGAGAAGTAGGTCTTATATTGGAGGGAGTCTTATAATGGGAGGTCTTATACGGGAGGTTCCACTGTATGTGATTTGTGATGGCACAACTCTCTTACTGGCTTTTTCTCTTTCTCTTTCTATCTTCACTCTTTCTTTCTGTTTCTTCATCCTTGTCTCTTCTTTGATTTGCCAATAACTTTATACATAGAGAAAAGACTTATGACACTTGATATAACTAATTACGTAAAGTTTTAAAATTGTTTATGTCTATTTTGTAATGTGTGCTTTGGAATAATATTAGGCTTACCCAGAATTATGCAACCCCTTTGTAACTGTTCTCTCTCTCTCTCTCTCTCTCTCTCTCTCTCTCTCTCTCTCTCTCTCTCTCTCTCTCTCTCTCTCTCTCTCTCTCTCTCTCTCTCTCTCTCTCTCTCTCTCTCTCTCTCTCTCTCTCTCTCTCTCTCTCTCTCTCTCTCTCTCTCTCTCTCTCTCTGTCTCTCATGCAAACACACTCGCATATACTATGCATGAGCACACGAAGAAGATGTACAAATTATTGTGTACAGTTTTTGTGTATGATCTCTTCGTGATTGATTTGTTGTTTTACCCATGCTCAAGCAAGAACGCAAATTTAACTTACTGCAATGATATCATTTTTTTTTAAATCAAGAACTAAAACAGACTGCAGAGTTACTTGAACCAAGCGAAATATAAATAATGTAAAGGGCTTAGTAACGTTCATTTAACGACAGCGAACAAAACACAGACTATTTCCAACAAAAATTGTCTTTAGTAAACCAACAAACGCACAAACTGAAAACCATGCTTTCTCCCTAAGCGAACAAAACGGACTATTTCTGACAAAACTGTCTTCAATAAACCAACAAACGCACAAACTGGAAACCATACTTTCCCCCTAAGCGAACAAAACGGACTATTTCTGACAAAACTGTCTTCAATAAACCAACAAACGCACAAATTGGAAACCATACTTTGCCCCTAAGCGAACAAAACGGACTATTTCTGACAAAACGGTCTTCAATAAACCAACAAACACACAAATGGGAAACCATACTTTGCCCCTAAGCGAACAAAACGGACTACTTCTGACAAAACTGTCTTCAATAAACCAACAAACGCACAAACTGGAAACCATACTTCCCCCCTAAGCGAACAAAACGGACTATTTCTGACAAAACTGTCTTCAATAAACCAACAAACACACAAATGGGAAACCATACTTTGCCCCTAAGCGAACAAAACGGACTACTTCTGACAAAACTGTCTTCAATAAACCAACAAACACACAAATGGGAAACCATACTTTGCCCCTAAGCGAACAAAACGGACTACTTCTGACAAAACTGTCTTCAATAAACCAACAAACACACAAATGGGAAACCATACTTTGCCCCTAAGCGAACAAAACGGACTACTTCTGACAAAACTGTCTTCAATAAACCAACAAACACACAAATGGGAAACCATACTTTGCCCCTAAGCGAACAAAACGGACTACTTCTGACAAAACTGTCTTCAATAAACCAACAAACACACAAATGGGAAACCATACTTTGCCCCTAAGCGAACAAAACGGACTATTTCTGACAAAACTGTCTTCAATAAACCAACAAACGCACAAATTGGAAACCATACTTTGCCCCTAAGCGAACAAAACGGACTACTTCTGACAAAACTGTCTTCAATAAACCAACAAACACACAAACTGGAAACCATACTTTGCCCCTAAGCGAACAAAACGGACTACTTCTGACAAAACTGTCTTCAATAAACCAACAAACACACAAATGGGAAACCATGCTTTGCCCCTAAGCGAACAAAACGGACTACTTCTGACAAAACTGTCTTCAATAAACCAACAAACACACAAATGGGAAACCATACTTTGCCCCTAAGCGAACAAAACGGACTACTTCTGACAAAACTGTCTTCAATAAACCAACAAACACACAAATGGGAAACCATATTTTCTCCCTAAGCGAACAAAACGGACTACTTCTGACAAAACTGTCTTCAATAAACCAACAAACACACAAATGGGAAACCATATTTTCTCCCTAAGCGAACAAAACGGACTACTTCTGACAAAACTGTCTTCAATAAACCAACAAACACACAAATGGGAAACCATACTTTGCCCCTAAGCGAACAAAACGGACTACTTCTGACAAAACTGTTTTCAATAAACCAACAAACACACAAATGGGAAACCATACTTTGCCCCTAAGCGAACAAAACGGACTACTTCTGACAAAACTGTCTTCAATAAACCAACAAACACACAAACTGGAAACCATACTTTGCCCCTATCTTCTTGGGCACCTAGTGACGTTATTACCCTCATGCCGCTCAGTCAGAGTCCCAACTCACACGACAGTATGTCAGCAGGTCCAGGGCTCCCAAACGTCCTGCAAAACAAGGGGTCCCAGGGACTCCTTCACTTACAGTATAGAGGGTCCTAGAGGCAGGATAGAGGATCCCAGTGGCATTGTGAATGCTAAAAAGAATTTTTCTAATGCATCCCTGGGACCCCCTGCACATTCTTTTAAAGGGTCCTTGAGAATTTTAGTGCTTCATAGACCCCCAAATGGGGGTCCCTGGGAGCCCTGCAGGTCGCAGACCCGGAAACTAGCAGTCCACAGGGAGCAACCAATGTCAGGCCGCCAGGAGGCAACCACCTGAGGAGACACTGCACTGCCGCTGAACATTTCGGAGTTCAGGAGGGTCTGTTCTGAGCTAACATACACTTTCTGCGTTTAAAAAAACCCCACCGACGTTTATTAGTTCTCAGAACTTACTCACAATGTTCTTGTATTGATTTTTTATAATCTCATGAGTTATGTCAGAAGAAAAAGAATACCTTAAGTGAAGTAGCGAACAATCAGGAGAGTTTATGTCTTTCTGAAAGCGGTTAGACAAAACATGAAAATCGTCTTTTAAAGAAATAACAAATGGGGGTGAAGTTGAGAGAGAGAGAGAGAGAGAGAGAGAGAGAGAGAGAGAGAGAGAGAGAGAGAGAGAGAGAGAGAGAGAGAGAGAGAGAGAGAGAGAGAGAGAGAGAGCAAGAGAGAGAGCGCAAACGAATATTTGTGAGCATCTTATATAAAATAATAATAAAGTGCCTGATCTGTCTTGCATCAGGCTTACAATACGATTAATTATAGTGTTGTTGTAAATAGGAAAGTTTAAAGCCTACATGAGATTTCTTGTACATATTCTTTTCCTATGCAAATGTCCCACTGGTTCATCACACTTCATTTGTATTTTTGTGTAGCAGATTCTTGTTCTCTACTCGTGTGTAAAATACTGTTGTTTGCACGTACAGGCTTTGGTTGTTGTTGTTGAATTATGCGAAAGCAGTGTTATTTGAATTTGAATTTTGATACTATGTAAAATGATAATTGATATAATTGATCACATTTATGTTTGATTACTGATGTTTGTTAAACCTGTCCATTTTGGATTTCTGTGCTGTATTCATGCCTTCCCCTTACCCATCCGACCCCTTCTGTCTCCATCCTCTCCGCCTAATTTCTTTTTCAATCTTTCCTTCTTTTTTAAAAACTTATCTGTAAAGGAACACATACACACACACACATACACGCACGCACGCGCGCAGATACACACACACACACGTGCGCGCGCGCACACACACGCACACGCTCGCACACGCACACACACACACGCACGCACACGCACACACGCACACGCACGCACACACACACACACACACACGCACGCACACGCGCGCACACGCACACACGCACACACACACACACACACACACACACACACACACACACACACACACACACACACACACATTAATACCACAAATGGTGTATGGTGTATGATAGATTATTTTATAAACATGCTTTGGACATTCAAGATAACTTTACATCCAATTCGATGTCAAATGTATTGTCACTGATTTGTTACATACTTTTGTTGAGCTACTAGTGTATAGGCTATCATTTAAGCTTGCAGGCTACAGCCTGGCTGCCTGTCTCACTACTATATGTAATGTCCTATACAATTAATGTGTATACCATGGTTTGAGTAAATACACTTTCCGACTCTGGTGTGTTCATGATAAGCGTAGTTCCTTCTCAGAGTCAATCAAAAAACTAAAAGGAAAAGAAAAGGGAAGGGGGAAAACATACTTGGGAAATGTTCGGCCAGCTTAGTGCTTGGCCTTCGTCAACCCACACTGGGTCAGAAGTCTGGGGGCTGTTGGTGTCACCCCTTGAGTTGTGTTCACAGCTGGTCTGGTTCAGCACACTGTTGTATATGATGGGTAGATCATAACCCGAGTCCCTGTTTAAGCTTGGTGTTCTCTGTCAAATTCCCATTGCCTCTTTCACTTTTCTTTTTGTGAATTGTGGTTAACTCAAGGGGTGACACCAACCGCCCCCAGACTTCTGACCCAGTATGGGTTGACAAAGGCCAGCAGTAAGCTGGCCGAACTTTTCCCAAGTATGTTTTTTCCCCCTTTCCTTTTCCTTTTCGTTTTTGATTGAATCTGAGAAGGAACTACGCTTATCATATACCATGGTTGATAAAGCTGGTGACATTGACAATGAGATATGATGAAGGTCAAAGAATGAATGAAATGATTTTATTCGGATTTGTAAATAGTGTCAATTTTGTGTGTGTGTGCATTGTTTTGAAAGTCAAACAGAATTATATAGATAATATGTCACTATGTGTACATATGTTAATATGTACCATTGCACATACAAATATAACCGAATGTATTTAGACCTACTTTCAGTACAGGCTTTCTTTTTCTTTTTTTGCCTTCTCTTTATTTCTGCTGCTGGCCATATAAATAAAACATTGTTTTGCCTATTGTTCTTTAAAACAAAACAAAACACTTAACACTTAAAATCTGATAAAATATATCAATAATGCTTTAAAAAAAAGAAAATACAGGTCTTGGGTGTCTCAAATATATGAGCATTGTTCAGACATTGAGCCACTATTCTAATAGATATCCGTATGAATATCGTTCTTTCATAAGCCCCTTTTGTATGAAACATACAATTTCAAAGGATGAACTGTTAATTGCTAAGCAACAATGCATGGTGAAAACTATGTGGTGCGTATATATTCGGGTTTTCTTTGGTGTTCAGATAATAGAATAGGAATTGTTCGGAAATAAATCAAGGGGAGTGATTTCATGGTGTGTGGGAGTGATCTTGCCTAATTCAATCGGTCAAACAGGGGAAGTTACTCTACCATCGGGTAGATCCCCAGCTCTCGCTTCGTGTGTTTGAGTAGACATATAGCACTTAGGACACCGTGCGTCGTTCTAAAATTGATGTCATTTATATTTTTATGTCACAGTTTGCAAGTTCTATTAGTTTATGGGTACTGGCCACCCCTCATTTAAACCCAAAAAAAAGTTTGCAAATCGCTGACTCGCATCCTGCGGTTTCAAGCTATAGTTTTGACCGAGTAAGTCGAGGTAATCAACTCTAATTTTCACGAAGTGCTCTCCCCTAGGTTGTTTTCTCCTTAAATCGTCTATTTTCATTGGAGATTTTTTTAACGATTGTCAGCCATGACGTATAACGAGCATGCGATGGTCAATATATATATTATATACATTTTTTGTTATTGATTACGTACTGTTCTTTCATTATAAAAGCATTGAGAGGGGAATGTATCCAAAAACACAGTGCTGCATTTGATAGTTTTTCCTTGCTCACTGAGCACATTTTGTGATGGTGCATAGGGAAAAACAGACATAAGTTGCTCAGAATATTTTTGAGCAAAAGCCAAAAATAGTCAACAACCCCCAAAATATCAATTTTCTATTTAGGGCATATTTATGTCTATTTTTTATGTATTCTACCAGTATCCACAACAAGGAAGACAATTTTGAATGGTTTCTTTGCTTATATGATTGTTCAAGTCAATAGAAAGAAAGAGGCAAAATTCTGTCTTCTATGTCCGATTTCTACCTAAAATGATCTATCTCGAATGCCAAATTTCAAATAATTATAAAATAAAAACTAGACAAGATAACTCAATTCAGTTTTTGTGTGTATTAACAAGGAATCTTTTTCTCCTTCATGAAAAATAAAAAAATCTCAATTTATGCCAAAATTCCATTATGTCTGGTTTTCCCACGCACTGTCACATAATGGTAGGGGAAGACGGGGTAAAAAGCGCATGGGCGGGTAAGAAGCCCACCCCAATTATCTCATGAAATGAAGCAAATTTCAGTCTCAGTTTGCCCATGTGACGAGCGTTAATGTCTAGCATTCGTCTCATGGGCAAATTTGACTGAAATTTTCTTTATTTCATGAGATAATTGGGGTGGGCTTCTTACCCGCCCATGCGCTTTTTACCCCGTCTTCCCCTATGTAAAGGCTTTATCCCATGAAAACAGTAAACAACAACTATAGGACCACGAATACAAAACAGTCAAAAACAATTAGGTCGATTTTGCCCCCCCCCCCCCCCCCCCCCCCCCCCCCCCCCCCCCCCCGGGGAGAAAGATCACAAACGTTTCGGAAAGTAAAATGTTCGTTTTAAATGTAGGGCTAATTACAAGAATTCTTTAGCCTCACATTGAAAACGGAGATAATCTGTGAAAAGTTTGTGATCTTTATTTCCAATAAAAGGTCCAAATGGACCTGATTGTTTTGACTGGTTTTTATTTCATGCTTGAATCAAGTGCCTTTATGCTGTTTGTTTTAATAGGCCTATATAAAAGAAAAAGAACATATGAATTCTTGCATAATAAAGTTTTTTTATGATTTCCTTTGTTTTTATTTGTGTTTTATTTTGATTATCGCCCCCCCCCCCCCCCCTCTCTCTCTCTCTCTCTCTGTCTCTGTCTCTCTCTCTCTCTCTCTATCTCTCTCTCCCCCCCCCCTCCCCCCCCCCCCCTCTCTCTCTCTCTCTCTCTCTCTCTCTTCTCTCTCTCTCTCTCTCTCTCTCTCTCTCTCTCTCTCTCTCTCTCTCTCTCTCTCTCTCTCTCTCTCTCTCTCTGTGTGTGTGTGTGTGTGTGTGTGTGTGTGTGTGTGTGTGTGTGTGTGTGTGTGTAATAGGGGAAGACGGGGTAAAAAGCGCATGGGCGGGTAAGAAGCCCACCCCAATTATCTCATGAAATAAAGAAAATTTCAGTCACATTTGCCCATGAGACGAATGCTAGACATTAACGCTCGTTTCATAGGCAAAATGAGACTGAAATTTGCTTCATTTCATGAGATAATTGGGGTGGGCTTCTTACCCGCCCATGCGCTTTTTACCCCGTCTTCCCCTAATAATAACAACAACAACGACAACAACAACAACGACAACAACAACGTCAACGACAACAACAACGACAACGACAACAACAACAATACTACTACTAATAATAATGATGATGATGAAAACTTATAGAGCGCGCATTCTAAGCAAACTAATCATGGCACTTTACAACCAAAATTGTTCTACTGACATGCAAAATGACATCAAACATATCAAACATACACATGCATGCGCTATCATGCCTATGCGGCACACACACACAAACACGTATTCACACACATAGACCTACTTACAAGCACATACACATAAACCATATAGTACGACTAGAAAGCACTAAAACAGTTTTAACCTCAAATAGGGGAAAGAACTCATACCAGTGCTTTAATTACTACAAAAACAACAACTAACTAAAGGGCAAAAAACCCGCAAATGAAACGCGAAAGTTTCAAACGTTGTTTTTAGTGCTTAACCTATTATTTATTAACTTTGTGATGAAATAATATCGTAGCCCAGTGTCTGAACGCTGATGCAATATGAAAAATATCACGCACAGCATTACAAATGCGCCGATGGGAGACCGTTTAAGACGGTAGGCCTACTTTTTGAGTGAAATGGTCAAATGTGACGCACTTGCACTTCGTGCCAATAACATTAAATGGTAGGAGTGTTCAAACATGATTAATAAAGAAAATCGCGCCCTAACTTTTCAACTCACTCTCGTCATTTGCGCGTAAAAGAAATCCAAAAATGTTAGCCTACCCCAAAACGCGCATTTTGCCCTCTGTTATCTCAGAGGCTAAACAATGACGAGATTTATGACGAGGATAGGTTACAAATGTTATGAAAGACATTACTGTCACTATACTCAATCACATTAAAAAAATCAAGTTAATTGGTGGGGCAGTTCCTTAGGCAGAAGCTGTTACGTCTTGTCACGGTGTCAAGAAAGTGGGGATAAACCGCCATATTGGACAGTCACGTGATTTCCGATAGGCTTTGTTGAAGCTGTAGATGTGTCTGAAGACCCTCAACATGCTTGCCCTTTTTTTCTTTTTAATTTTTTTTTTTATTGCCGACGATAGGTAACAACAATCTACTAGTACTGTTTATATTTTTGTAAGCTACCCCATTGATCTTGTGATTTGGCCTTGGCACGTGACCTGTGACACATTTATCCCAAAACACTTATTGCTCCGTTCTATGATGATGGAAAATCATGTGAAAACAGCAATAAGTGCGTTGGAAAAAGAACAATTCATGTTTCTGGACCTATATAGTGCATTAGGCCAATGCTATGTGGAGCTGTCGGTGGACGGACGTGGTGGTGCCCTCGATCAGAGGAGGAACTCACTCACCCTGGCTCCACGACTAGGCCTAAGCCATTATCATTGTCACGGTCATCCGGGGGGGGGGGGGGGGGGGGGGGGGGGTTAGGTCAGGTCAGGACAGGTAAACGAGGCCAACTAGGATTATATGTACATGGCTGAGATAGTTATGTAGGAATTTAAATTAGTAGGTGGTGTCCTGCGTATGTTAACTCAGAGCAGGCTCCATCATATCATGATGCACGTCTCCCTAAAACTGTGTAATTCAGTAGTCAAATTCATTTGACAGCTCTAGGGGAAGACGGGGTAAAAAGTGCATGGGCGGGTAAGAAGCCCACCCCAATTATCTCATGAAATGAAGCAAATTTCAGTCTCATTTTGCCCATGAGACGAGTGTTAATGTATAGCATTCGTCTCATGGGCAAATTTGACTGAAATTTTCTTTATTTCATGAGATAATTGGGGTGGGCTTCTTACCCGCCCATGCGCTTTTTACCCCGTCTTCCCCTAGATACAGTAGCCAAATTGATTTGTCAGCAGAGGCCAGGTAAGGTCAAAGAGACTACTGTGGCTGGGAAACGCTGTGAGGCAAACTTATAATAGGAAAGCATTACCATATGAGAGAGAAGAGAGAGAGAGAGAGAGAGAGAGAGAGAGAGAGAGAGAGAGAGAGAGAGAGAGAGAGAGAGAGAGAGAGAGAGAGAGAGAGAGAGAGAGAGAGAGAGAGAGGGTTAGGGTTATGGACTTTAAAAAAAAAAAAAGTTGAGAGAAGGTCTCTCTCTCTCTCTCTCTCTCTCTCTCTCTCTCTCTCTCTCTCTCTCTCTCTCTCTCTCTCTCTCTCTCTCTCTCTCTCTCTCTCTCTCTCTCTGTGCCACCGCCCCACCCCCCTCCCTTTTTCGACAGTTCCGAAAATATAGGCTGAGAGAGGTAACATAACAGACCCATATCATGATGCACGTCTCCCTAAAACTGTGTAATTCAGTAGTCAAATTCATTTGACAGCTCTAGATACAGTAGCCAAATTGATTTGACAGCAGAGGCCAGGTAAGGTCAAAGAGACTACTGGAGCTGGGAAACGCTGTGAGGCAAACTTATAATAAGAAAGCATTACCATATGTTGAACTCCACCGAGTTCAGGACTCAGGTGCAGCAGTGCAGTGGTTGCCTCTTGGCGGCCTAACACAGATTCGCTCCCCTTGGACTGCTGGTTTTGGATTCTACGACCTGACCTGTACGGCCCAGAAAATGGGACAGCACAACAACAACAAAAGCAAGAGGTGCACTCTACCCCCCCCCCCCCCCCCCCTTTCGTGCTTACGACCCTCAATCTCAAAGTCTGCTTCTTTCAGTTATAAGTTTTACAGTGAAAACATTCGAAGACCGATCCTTATATATAATTATCCCTTTCCCTTCCCTGAAAATGGCAGAATGTTGCTTCTCGGTGAAATTTTCACTGCAAAAAGTTTGAGGGGGGGGGGGGGGGGGGGGGGGGGGGGGGAGCTCAAAGTGCAAGACAGCAAGGTATGTCCTGGAACGTATCGGTCTGCTTTTATTTTTCGAATATGAACGAAAAATTGTGTTTTACGTCCTCTCGGTCTGGAACAGACACATATGGGACATTTGTAGATACAAAGATGGTGGGAACAATACTGGAGGCAATGCCCGGAGGCAGTGCACCACCAGTAAAGTCCCGATTTTTTTAACAATACAGATAGGTGTAGCTATAACCACGCCTCGGTTAAACCTCATCGGCTATGGTACCGCCACATATATTTGTGATAGTATAAAGTTGAATTTTTCGAATATTTATTTTTAAAGCGCTTTAGGCAGTTCTGAACGGACCAGACAGAAACAACGTCAGCTGGAGTTATCCCTCTTTCATGGATTTGCTGCGTGAGTTGTGTACTCTTAGGCCTAGCTGACGATCGCGGGAATCTGTTACTGTGTTAGAGCGCCACTAGCCTAGCTTGACAACATTACATCAAAATCAAATAAAGACAGAAGTTTCGCTACATTCAACCGTCACTATGGGGGTAAGATTCAAGATCTGTTAATGTCAGATATGTGTGCTTTAATTATTCATATCGACCAGAGAAACAAGTTTACAGTTTTTATTTTCTTCATAAATCAATCTCCATTCCCCCAGCCCCATTCGGCATTCCTCTCGCCCTGCTCCCCCCCCCCCCCCCCGACTCCCCCCCCCCCCCCCCCACCATACAAACCAAACTTAGGGTTTCATTAGGTTGCTGTTGGATGTAGCATCATGGTAACCTGGCGAACAGGCACTGGCTGGCCAGGTCACTCAAGTTAGAATAGGTCTTTCTTTTTGCTTTGTTTTGTTATGCGGTGCTCTCCCTGAGCACCTAGGTTCGTCTGATGTAATGCCACAAAGTGGCGATTTCGACTATCGTCAAGATCAAGAAGATTCAAGATAGGTGCAACACAAGTCTTCGCCTACACTTGATACGTGGAATAGGCTGCCAGAGAGTGTGGTGACAGCCCCATCGCTACAACAGTGATGTCCCGAGGCCCCAGTCATGGGACATTGACCTATTAAAATTCAAAATGTTATATTGTGTTCTCCCCTGCCAGGACAAATATCTGATTACAATTTTAACACTGGCACAGTGATGTACCAAGGATCGAAGTGATAGGACAAACTGTCCTGAGACGAGAGAAATCAATAAGACAATGTCCTGGCTCTTGAAGAAATCAATAGGACAAAGTGTGCCAGTGTTGAAACATGTAATCAGACATTTGTCCTGGCAGGGGAGAACACAATAGGAGTTAGGACATTTTCAATTTTAATAGGTCAATGGCCTATGACTGGGGCCTCGGGACATCACTGCTGGCACACTTTGTCCTATTGATTTCTCATGTGTCAGGACAGTTTGTCCTATTACTTTTCGATCCTCGGTACATCACTGCTACAGGCGTTCGAAAACAGACTTGACTGTATCATATGGTAGGACAAAAGATTCTTAACTCGTTAGGACAGCATCAAAATCAACCGTGACGCCAAAAAATAAAGTGTAAAGTTAAAATATTGTGAACAAAAGTTTTGGATCAACACGACCAGATCAAAGGCCTAGGCCAGTATGGCCCGATCATCGATCTGTCATTATGTTTTACTAGTTAACCCTTTCGCTGCCAGCCATTTTTTAGCCAAAAAATACCATTAAACTTACTTGGGTAGAAAAGAAAAACTATCTGCAATATTGCGAATTCCTCTGTGACATGTATAACATTAGGCCTATCCTTACCTCCCAAAATTACGAAAGTAGGGTCTTCAGAGAACAGACCCTGATTTGATGCCTTTTAGTGACATGGGTGTTAAACCATTGTGGTGCAAAAATGCGACATTGGCGGTGAAAGGGTTAAACTAGTAGATCTAGTGTAAGCTATACATGCTTCATGCTTCAAGTTCAAAGCCTTTTTTTAGCAATCACCACCTGCATTTACATAATTATCTAAAGATATAGTTATTTCTTTTTTTGATTTCAGAGGAAGTCTGCCAAGTCCAAAGAAAAGAAAATGAAAAGGAAAGAGGTAAAATGTTTTATATAGACATTTTTATTTATTTTTTATAATTAAAAACATGTGACTGAATTGTTTATGAATTACTAATG
>JAGGCT020001380.1:0-50000 GCA_017654935.2 Phymorhynchus buccinoides
TCTCTCTCACACACACACACAATCACAGCCCCCCACCCCCAATTCCTTTCTCCCACCACCACCCTGCCACTCACACACACAATCACACACACTTCCCCCCCCCCCCCCCCCCCCCCCCCCCCCCCCCCGACACACACACAGACAGATTACCCTAAGCTGCTTGTTGTCGGCCACAAACTGGCTCTCCACTCGGCTTTTCTCCTGGCTCAATGTGGTCAGTGAAACAGTCAGAGTTTTCAGCTGCTCCTTCAGCGCACTCATCTCTTCCGAGGAGGGCTGCACAACCCACACTGACAGTCAGAAACGTTGAGGAAAGCCTCACGACATTTTTTCTTTCAAATCAGATTTTTGTATCTAATCTCACTAACAATGAAGATGAACAGTTCTTTTGTTGTTATATTTGAAACAAAAATCAATCCACAATAGCATATTTTTTGTATAAACAATCAAAATAAACTCTCCCACAGCTGATAGTTAAATAAAAAAAATTATGCTTTGTTACACGCAGATTTAAACAAAAAATGTTTTGATTAAAACTAAAAACAAATTTTACTATGTTTTCTTTAACATTCAGAAAAGCCAAGAAAGTTGATCTGGTAGCTGGGAAAGCTTACGGTAAATGCTAAAGAACAGAGAATGTGGAAACCTTTGAGATCCCACCTACTAGCTGTTTCACTTTCCAGTAAGTTTTAAGTTTTATTAAAGAAAAGAAAAAATCACAACAAAAATTTATACACAAATTATTTCTGAGAATCCCCGTGGGGATTCCGGGGGGTATTTCATAAAAATAGTTCCCCCACCTTCTGGAAGTTTTGTGCTTGTAACTTCCTCTAATCTGCCACTCTCTTTGACTCTGCCTTTTCCTTTTGCTTTTCATCATCTACTATCTTTCTGACTTATTGGCCCATTCTCCTGCCTTTTAAAAAAAAAATCTTCCAAATAATTTTTCTCCTTTGACTGAGTTTGAGCTCCTCTGAAATCGGAATGTGTCGGCTGTATGCAGCGGGGAGACCAGTGAAAACTGAAAACCACCGGACACATACGTACCTTACCCATTATGGCCATATGGCCTGGGAACGCAGAAGAAGATTTATGAGAAAATCAGCTAACCAATACAAGTTTCCATTTTACATACGAAGCCTGTGATTGAATCATTAAAGCCGGTGATTGAGTCAGTATTGCATGCCTGTCAGTCGTTCCCAACTGTGACTGCCAGAAAGCAGAAGAGGCAGCTGCTATTCCAGTAGGCAAGGCTAAAAAACTATTTATAGTGGAGATCCCTTGCCCGGGGTGCAGCCCCACTCTCTCGGCCAAAGGCATTTGAGGACAGCTAGCGTTGGAGAATGTCCCCAAAGGCCAACCAATCCCTTTGGCTGCAGCACTAGAGCCAGTGCAAATGCCCCATAGTTTGTTTGAGAGTCATACTCATAGTCTTCCACAAGGTACTAAGCATTAACCCCTTCACTGCCAGAGGAAAACTGATAAATTATCACTTTTTTTTTTATTATAAAATTTTAAAAAGACCTGTTAGACTCGATCTGAGAAAATGGTCTAGAGATATATCTTTCCTGACTTGTCTAAACCAAAACCCATCATTCCAGGACTATGACATCCAAGTCATGCCATCATCAATGACATCACCCCCCCCGTAGTAGACATGGGGCAGGCAGCGAAGGGGTTAAGAGTGGAACAAACAGATAGGTCCAAAGTCAGTCAATACATGGGTAGAAACGCTGCAACACAACTCACCGGATTGATCCCCAGAGGGTCAGAGGTGGCCTCAGGCCACGTGCCGTGGCCGTCTGCCCCATCTTCAGTCACAGCAGAGCTGCTCTCCTTGGCGCTGTTGGCTGAAGGGGCGCTCAGAGCCGATAAACTGGCCTCCAACGCTTCCTTCTCCTTCACCACCGATTTGTAGGCAGACACCACATCTGCCCACACACCATGCTTTATGGACTATCTATTATAAGGCACATCTTATTCTTATTCTTCGATCACTCAGACAGTTCCCCTGTCAATTATGAGCGCAGATGCGTCATGCTGCCGTTATGCGCCCAACTAAGAAATAGTCACGCCCAGCAAGTCCGACTTCGGCTGGAGGAAATCTTTTTGAAAGTGTTTTGTGAAAAAAGGCAGGAGAATGGACCGGTAAGGCAGAAAGACAGTAGATGACAGTTAGCAAAGGGAAAAGGCAGAGTCAAAGAGAGTGACAGATTAAAGGAAGTTACAAGCACAGAACTTCCAGAAGGTGGGGGAACTATTTAAACAAAAGCCCCCCCCCCCCAGTATCCCCACGGGGGGGATAAGGCACATCTTATTTTAACCCTTTCATTGCCAATGTCGCATTTTAGCACCACAATGGTTTAACACCCATGTCACGAAAAGGCCTCAAACCAGGGTCTGTTATCCAAAGAGCCTATTTTCATAGTTTTGGGAGGTAAGGACAGGCTTTACTTTATGCATGCCATAGACAAATCCCCACTATTGTAGACGACCTTTTTTCTCTACCCAGGTAAGTTTAATGGACATTTTTTGCTGAAAAATGGCCGGCGGCGAAAGGGTTAAGGTGCACCCCCAATTTTTTGTTACATCTAGTTTACATAGTTTCTTACCACCATTAGTCATACAGTGGAACCTCCCTTATAAGACCTTCAAAAATCATCCAAAATGAGGTCTTATAAGGGAGGTAATTTTAATACTCGCAAAGAAGGGCAATGTCTGAGAGAAGGTCTTAGGATGGAAGTTCAGTTTAACGTCGCGTATCGGCTTTCGCCATGTACGACGGGCTGAACAAACCAACCTCTAAACCCTCCTCTATGTTCCTGAATCACTGTCTTAAGCCAAAAGGCTGAGAAGCGATCAGAATTCTCGATTGTTCTTATAAGTAGGTCTTATATGGGAGGGAGTCTTATAATGGGAGGTCTTATAAGGAGGTTCCACTGTATTGCAAAGCACACGAGTCTAAGGGGCTGTGCGCATACACATGGAAACCTCATCGCATATCGCAACTAAAAAAACAAATAAAGAAGTTGGATGGGGTTGGAAATTTTTTATCCCATCCGCTTATTGCTTACTACACTTTATTGATTTGCGGATAAGCGCATGAGGTTTCCGCGTGTAATGTGCCCAGCCCTTAAGTCTGGAAAAAATTTATCTCCTTATAACCTTTAAAATATGGCAGGGCTCCTAGGGACCCCCATTTTGCTAACTATGAAACACATGTTCTACAGGACCCTCTAAAAGGTTATGTAAGTCACAGGGATTCTATAAACATACTTTTAGCATTCACAATGTCATTGGGACCCTCTATCCCTCCTCCAGGACCCTCTATACTGTAAGTGAAGGGGTCCCTGGGACGCCTTGTTTTGCGGGACGATCGGGAGCCCAGTATGGCAAGGTAAGTTAAAGCAGAACCATTGCAATGTTCAAATTTCAGTATCAGTGCCCTCTCCATCAATACTAAAAAAACAACAGCAGAAGTTGGAGGGTTATTTTTTTATGTTGCTGCTACACTTCATTGAAAGGTTAAATAGAGAAAATTCACATATTATATGAAAAGCATAGAAGTAAAAGAAATCATATTTTCACTATACTTTCCCAATTTTCATTTTGCTAACATAAATCATGTTCACATTCCAAAAGCAAGTTATGTACGCCACAAGATTCATAAACATACTTTCACACACAAGGCACACACTTTCACACACATCATTCAGGACTCAGACAGTTCCAGCCAAGTTGTTTTCCTGTCTGACACCCTCTCTGTCCTGCAGGCATTTCAGAACAACAAAGTGCCAAGCCTGAACACAGCACTAAGTGAAGTTGCTTCTGGCAGAAGAGTGGTGCTCTAGTGCATACCAGCCCACAGTGGAATACCAGGCAACAAGTCAACTGATCACCTGGCAAAGGGTGACGCTGAAGGGGAGCAACCAAACAACAGCATCACCTACAGCGAGATGCGGAGCATCATCAGGACCCTCACAAAGCTAAAATCCAAGGATGATTACCATTTGATGACAAGAGAGCAGCAAAGTGTCCTGGTGAAGCTCCGCACTGGGCACAACAGACTAAACAGTCATCTGTGCCACAAACTAAAGGTGGTGCCTTCTCCAACCTATCCTTGCGGACAGGAAGAACAGACATCGGAGCATGTGCTCCAAAGATGCCCCTTACATCAGCAAACCAGAAAAGATCTGTGGCCAACAGAAACTCCTCTGACGACTAAGCTCTACGGCAGCCTCCAAGAGCTGGAGAAAACAGCATTATTTGTGTCAAGAGCTAGTTTGGTCATGTAGGCCTGGCGAACGCGAAGAAGAAGAAGAAGAAGATGCAAGTACACATACACACACGCATGCATGCACATACACTTGAAAAAAACAATACAAAGCCTGTCCCCCTACCCCTCAGTTTGTTTTTGTACTGCTGCAGTTGGTCCTTTAGTCCCTCAATAGTCTTGACCAGCTCGTTGCGGCTGGCACGGTCCATGCTGTATTTTGTTGAGACAAACCCACTGCTGTCATTAGACCATGAACCTATGAAGTTCACTCCGTCATTGCTGAAACAAACATCAGACTCAGAGAATCACTGCTATGTTTTTGTTGGCCTGTCAGTCATGACAATGACTTCCAGATAGCAACCGCCATTCTGAAGGGAGGCAACCTATTCTGAAGAGCTAAGCTGGAAATGTTTTATATGTAGTGGACAAGCCTATGCCATGGCTATTTGTACAGGGATTACACACACATAATAGCCGCAGAGTTCTATCTCCATTTTCTTTATGTAACAACCAGACTGTAAAAGTAATTGATACTATTTAAATTAAAATAACACAGCACTTGTCATTCTTCATTCTTGAATTCTTTAATTGAATACATCTTGATCTTCATTATATTGCATGCATGGACTGGAGACACATATATGTGGTAGTTATTTTGGACAAAAAACAAACTATCCATGCAGTTTATAACATTACCTCCTTGGCTGTATTGATGTGATACTCTCAATAGAACATAAAAGGCTTATAATAAAGTATTTTTATCGGTTCACCGATCTCACAATTACTATACAAATACAGTATGACAAAATGGCATAACATCAACATTTTATTTACCTCTTCAGATCCATAATTTTTGTTCCTAAGACTCAGTTACTAAGAGTAGAAGATTCAACAGAGGTTACAACAACAAAATCACTATGGATGGTGTTTCTTGCTCATAGAAAATCGTTTAAAAACTACTTTAAACAGGCCAGTGCAATGATCAATGCAACAGCTGTGTTCTTGTGCATTGGCCAACATGGTAAATGTACAATCAATGTATGTGGTATTGACAAAATGCCCTTGCTTGAGCAGAGAGGCAGCTTGCACTGTCAATAATGAGTGTCTTGACCAGGCTTATACACGAATTGAGGAGATATCAATAAGTTGTTAAATTCACAGCCTCTATAAATAATGCAACTTTCTGTGTGTCAACGTTGAGGACACCGGAAAACAGAATTAATATCAACTGATACTTTTTTTCAATATGTAATGCTTTATTAACTATTAAGCTATTCACATAAAATTCTGGTGTCTTCTTCTTCTTCTTCTGTGGTGGTGGCCAGCTTCTTTTTTATAGAAGTAAATGCACACACTTTAGGGGGTGACCAAAGAAAAAGAAGCAGAAGCGAGAAGAAAAAAAAAAGAAAAGAAAAGACAAAAATCAGCTATCACACATAGTCTACTTGAATTTACTTGGGTCCTGTGTGTTTTATATTGTGCAATATTCTAGCTTTTTTTAATCCAGCCCATGGAGCTGATGTGGTTGAGTTGATAAGAATCGTCGACTCATAATACAACAGGCTTGCAAGTGTGGAGGTTCAAATCCAGCTCCGTCCATAGTGGTGTGTCCTTGGGAATGACACTTTACTCATATTTCCTAGTCCTTCAGATGAGACTTAAATTTAAAACCAAGGTCCCTTGTGCGAATGCATTCACAAGATCTTGAACACACGTTATTTAAAGCCTAGCTGGCTTTGTGCTGAATCAGTTTAGACCGACATCTAGTGTGAGCAGCATGCTGGACAAGCTAGACTGGGAATCACTGGAGAGCAGACGGCAGAGGACCAGGTTCTCCATGCTGCACAAAATCAGCACTGGCGCTGTTCACTCAATCACTGTCCCAGCCTACATGCAAAGCTGGTACCATTTCCACATCAGACACCATCTCCAGTTCCAACTCATCCAGTGCTGCGCCAAATATCAGTCAAATTCTTTTCTCCCAAGGACCATCAGGGAGTGGAACGACCTGTGGCAGGACACTCTCGACACCTTCACTTCTAGCGCCCCTGTGCGTCAGTGGTACAGGGCCAACAATAATCCATCAAAAGCCCTTCCCCCCTCCCCCTCAGCTTCCCCTCTTTGTCCCTTCAATGTTATTGTTAGTCAAGCAGGCATGTCCTCAGAAAAGAACAGATGGGACCCCCATTTTTCAGGATTGTTTTCCCAAAGGAGCCAGAATGGTCAACATACTGACCATGAGCCCTGAAGAGAAGAAGATTCCACTATTCAGTAGGAGTAGGCTGTAGTGTATTGTGCCGTTAGGATGGATGACACAAATTCACAGAGTATGCATCCTGTATGCCAATAGCAGTCTAAACCAAGACTGGGCATGGGGCGGGATAAGCATCCCCCATCGGGGGAAAAAAGATGTAAATCCTACTTCTTCTTCACCTCAGGCAGCCAACTTCATCACGCTGAAGATTATTTATACTCCCAGTTCTCTTTGAAGTGAGTCAGAGAAGTGATTTGGGGCAGAAGTGATTGGGGCAGTGGGTGGATGCCTCATGCCTCCATACGGGGTGCTGGATGACCCCACCCCCTCCACAAGTCTCTCCCTGTGTGGATACCGGAGGGGGGGGGGGGGGGTTCGTAAAAAGTTCCCCACCTTCTGGAAGTTCTGTGTTTGTAACTTCCTCTTTGACTCTGCCTTTTCCTTTTGCTTTCTGTCATCTACTACTGTACTAGTAGTTCTTACTATCTTTATTTCTTCCCCAGGGCTGCTTGTGAGTGGAACAGCCTTCCACCTGAAGCAATAACATCTGCCTCAGTGGAGGTCTTCAAAGCCCAGATTTAACCCCCCTGTTTGCAATGCATCCCCGATACCCTCTTCCCCCCTCACTTCCCTTTCCCTGGAGCTGATCATCTGGGCAGCACTTACTCCCTACAGATTGATTTCAATACCGGAAACCCCTGTTTGCAATGCATCATAGCCGTCAGTAGGATGACGTAGGATGTTAAGAGAAAGAAGAAGAAGGGGATTCTCCTGCCTTAAAAAAAAAAAACTTCCAAATAATCTTTTCTCCTTTTGGCTTTGACGTTTTCTTTCTTGGACAAGGACACTTTTTTATGCTTGTACAAAGGTTTAGTAAGACTCATCCCAAATCAGAATGTTTCGGCTGAAAATTGAAAACCGGACACCATACGTATCTTACCAATTATGGCCATATCATATGGCCTGGGAGTGGGAACGCAGAAGAAGAAGAGATTGATCATTAAAATGATTAATTGATCATGCCATTGATTAATGCATTATGATTATCATTATGTTCCCTTCTCAGCTACTGTGAAAGTTTTGGTAAAATCTTAGTAGTAGTAGATCAGACCATAAAGCTCGTATATGGATTTCCATTTTTCTGTGGGTTTTTTTTTCACAGACAGAATAATTATAATGTGTCACCTCTTCTCTCATGTTTGACGAGATCCAAACTAAAGTTGAGGAAGCAATGAAAGGGAGACAATGCTTACGTCTCTTCATCATCACTTTCTCTTACACATGTACACTTCCGGTCACTGATGTCTGCATGCCACAGCACAGTGGTTTGAAGCGGATACTTTGGAAAAAACCCTTTATTCGCATTGTCTTTTTTCTGCTCATGAGTTTCTGCCAGGTAAGTACTTTATTGATTTTAAATTATTTCTTCTATTGTATTACTTTCGCAAAACCAATGCAGTAAATCATACTGTTTTTACTGAGTTTCTCTTGAAACTTGTCTTGTGTTTCTGTTTCAAGAGTTTAGACTAATTAGAGTTTGCCACTTCTACTAAGTTAGGACTAGTTCATCTTCTAGTTCTAAAGTCAAAGTCTGTGGTTCTGTGTGTGAATAACAATCAAGTACGCTGCCTGTCAAAGCATGAACTCTAATGCATGCTAAGCTATGTGACAGCCAGAACAAAGACACTGCAATGAACAGACCGGCCCCCCCAATTTTACTTTTTTAAGTCTTTTTTCCCTCAAACTGGGGCAAAGGAGCCAGAATGGTCAACATACTGACCGTGGGCCCTGAAGAGAAGAAAAAGAAGAAGATGAATTCATCAACAACAAAACTGAGCAATCGACGACCTTGTCAACGAAGCAAAATAAAAAAAATTTCATGAAAAAAATGATAGGACTCATCGTTGACTGGTGAAAACGTCCCCTGATGAAAACGTCCCCTACAAAAACGTCCCTAATAGTTACGAAAACGGCCCCGGTAGTGGGTACCCGGAACGAAAACAGCCCTACTGCCGTACTGGTTACGAAAATGGCCCCGGTATTCGGGATGAAAACAACCTTTCTACTTCTAGTTACGAAAACGTCCCCGGTACTCGGGACGAAAACGGACCTTCTAGTTACAAAAACAGCCCTTCTCTGTGTGTGTGTGTGACAGTGGTGTGCTCTGTATGTGTGTGTGTGTCACTGTTACTAGTGTCAGCACAGCAAACACAAATGCATGCACAGGTCTCAATACACGTGAACAATTTTCTCTCTTTCCTCATGGCAACAAAGTGATATGCCAGTCATAATATGACTTAAATGTTACTGTGTTGCAATGGATGAAGATTGAGATTGGGAAATGTTCACGTGACGGTGTACTTTACCGTAACTGTTGAAAGTTCCCTTTCAATTTTTCATGGCCACTCATATTTCTAGTGACATGCTTGATGCAAAATGTGTAACACGTGAAAAGAAATCGATTCTTTTAAAATTCAAAGTCAAGCTCTCATATCAAGTTTAAAAAAATTGACAATGTAAACTGTAGTGCATAAAAAAATAAGAAGAACAAAGCATAAACTAGAAATGGATTCCGTTATTCCGTTTGGATTTCGTTATTGACAGTAGGGCCGTTTTGGTTTTCTGAGTAGGGCCGTTTTGGTAGGACTAGGGCCGTTTTTGTATTTTGAGTAGGGCCGTTTTCGTTTTTGACAGTAGGGCCATTTTCGTTTTCTGAGTAGGGCCGTTTTCGTAGGACAAGGGCCGTTTTCATTGGGGCCGTTTTCATCAGGGGCCGTTTTCTCCGGTAACCATATAATCTCGTCCTTATTATCTGATCTGATCTGTCTTCCTTCCTTCCTTCCTGTAAGTGACCACAGTCAAACTTGACTATTCTGTCACTGTAGAAATTGGGGATCTGATCTGCGGAAGAGCGCCTTAATAGTATAATATTATTAATACAGGGGGAAGGGTAGAGGTGGAGGGAATTGGGGAGGGGGGAGTGTTGTTGGATAATTATTTGGAGACCATCGACACAAAGGTGCCGATGGTCTTGGCCTGCACAAGACCATCGGCACTGTCTTGAAGGGTATAATCTGTGATGCCAATAACTACAGTTCTACAACATTTGACCTCCATGTTCTTGACCAGACTGGTTATCACTCCTTCTTGTCTGACCAGTCAAGTGAAGAAACGTTCCAACCTCTGCACACGTGAACACCAACACGTGCGTGAAAGTGGGATAAGTGAAAATCAAAGAAACAGCCTACAAATCCCTGGTGAGACCCACTCTGGAGTATGCTTCCTTAGTGTGGGATCCCCACACATCAAAAGACATTGGCAGAGTGGAGAAGGTGCAACGACGTGCTGCCCGCTGGGTGGTGAACCGGCACCGCCAGACATCCAGCGTTTCAAGACCAAATGTATACCCAACTGCACCATTTGTTGACAGGAGACGTACTGCGAGGCCTCTTCGCTGATGACACGCTCTGTCATAGGACTGTTGATTCTCCCAAATATCACGAGAATTTCCAACAAGATCTGGACAAGCTGGCATCCTGGGAACTGAAGTGGATGATGTCATACCATCCAGACAAGTGTCAGACTCTCCACATTACCAGGAAGAGAAGTCCCCTGAAAGAGAACTATGCTACCTCCACGATCAAAACCTGAGTCAAGTAGAGGAGGCAAAGTACCTGGGTGTCACCATCTCCCACGACCTCAGATGGGACACTCAGTCATATATCTCCAACACAACCAGCAAAGCCAGCAAGACACTTGGCTTCCTCCAAAGAAATCTGAAAGTGGGATCGATGCATATCAAGGAGAAGGCATATAGAACTCTGGTCAGGCCCACACTTGAGTACGCCTCCCCTGTATGGGACACCTACACCGCTAAAGAGGTCGGCCGGATGGAAAAGGTCCAGCGACATGCTGCCTGCTGGGTGGTAAACAGGCACCGCCAGACATCCAGCGTAGAGGATATGTACTCTCAGCTGCAGTGGACCCCACTCGCCAACAGAAGGCGCACATCCAGACTGACAACCTTCTTTAAGTTTAATTTCCACCACGGTGACGTCACTGTCAACACCTCATAGTCATACAGCCCATCCCTCCACCCACCAACAAAACAATCGAGAAAGTCCCACCAAGCAACATACCTCCTCCCCTCTTGCAAAATCAGCTACAGAAAGTTTTCCTTTTTCCCACGGACCATCTCTGAGTGGAACTCCCTCCCACCTGAGGCAGTATCATCAGCCTCAGTGGAGAGCTTCAAGTCCCGGATATAAACAGTGCCCCTCCCCTCCCAATCCCCATCCATCCCTCTTTGACCCTGCCCCACTCATTCCACTCCAGTATTCCCCAATCCTACTTCCAACTTGTCCCATCTTTCCCCCAGCCATTCAACTTTCAAGCCGATCATCTGGGCGGCCAAGGAAATTATTACTGTGTACAGATATATTTTCTACATGACCGAAGTCCCCAGTTATTACATACAATAGAACCTCAAAAGGATGATGGTGGTTGTCTACTGCAAGAGGAAGAAGAAGTACCATAATATATTATCATAATCTTCAAAATGTTGAAGGAGGATACTTATTGAAAGAAGAAGAGTACCAATTATAATGAAACATTGTCAATAACAAACTAGTGCCTCATCTAAAATGTGCACCTAATAAGCTAATACTAACACATTCAAAAACCGCTTGGATGATTCTCTAAAATATTTAACTATGTTTAGAAGCTTTGACAATTGATTTTTTTTTTTAATTAGGAAAATTGACCGTAATACACCTTGACCGAATTTTTGTTGTTATATTTTATGTATGCGATGGGATTATGAAACTTTTTGAAAGTATATATAAAAAGCTTAACGGCTTATATTATAATCTTGTCCATACCAGGACTACCACTACTACTACTATTGCCTGTTATCATGTTATGTCACTTATCCAAATTTAAGGACAGATAATGATAAATATATATGCAGTGATGCGCAGAGGCATATATCACTCTGTGCTTCTGCACACCTGCACACTACTAACTAAGAACTAACCAGGATAGCACATCATGATGTACCAAGCTCTAATGAACAGACATTTTTTTTGCATTTTCGTAAATTGTAAAATACATTTAACATTGGCAAAAATCATTCAGGAACGCTCTTCATATCAGGAATTGAAACACTGATTCAAAGAGTATTCTGGAATGGCTATCTTTCCATCTGGAACAACGCTGTGTCAACAGTCTTACAAATAAAAGTAAAAAAAACCAAATTTCTACTAGCATTGATGGCAGACAGTCTGAAAGTCAAACTAAATCTCCAGCAAATAGCGCCCCCTCATAGTTTAGAGTGTTCCTGCCAGATGCAGCATCACGTCGGGTGCCCACTGAACGGGCTTTGACTGGCTGGATCACATAGTTTAGTGGGGGTTTTCTTTTCCTTTCTTTTCTTTTTCCCTAAGGCGCTTCTTCCACAGATCCCCATGTTTTTAAGTGACAAAATAGCCAAAATGTGGTCACTCAAACGGGAAAAAAAGAAGAAATAAGAATCTTGACTTGAGACTTGTAATTTGTATGTGTTACTAAGTAACTAGCACACATATAAACCCTCCCCCCACACACAGACACGCTCCCAGGGACCCCCAATTTGGGGGTCTATGAAGCACTAAAATTTTAAAGGACCCTAGTCTAAAAGAATGTGCAGGGGGTCCCAGGCCTGGGATGCACTAGAAACAAAATATTTGTAAGCATTCGCTATGCCACTGGGACCCTCTGTCCCGCCTCTAGGACCCTCTATACTGCAAGTAAAGGAGTCCCTGGGACCCCTTGTTTTGCAGGACGATTGGGAGCCGTGGGCACTATTTCAGGAATGGGGAAAGGTTGCTCAGGAATGGGGAAAGGTTGCTCAGGAATGGAAGAGTTTTTCATTTTCACCCATGATGATTTAAATTGTACAGTATAATGAAGCCGAGTAACGCATTTGAAAACTTCAGTTTCAGAATGGCGTTTGTTGGCACAAGCATTTTCCTGCTGTGTCTCTTCATTCCCATACATGCTGAGGGTGATGCATCAGCGGGCGAAGCATCGGTGGAGGGAGAGGCCTGGACAGACCTGTGGATCATCCGCTTGACCCTCAATGCGATGGGATATGCCACAGTCTTCATTCCTGGGGCCCTGCTCATCCGCTATCTGAGAAAAATCAGATACAATGAAACAGCTGGTACGTTGCCCAGGCTCGCAACTTTTTGCTGTTCAAAAAATGTAATTTAGATCCTTTTTTTTTTCTTTTTCTTTTTTTAGCTACCTGTACTTTATTATTTTCTTGACTATTCCCTTCCTTTAGTTTTTGTCAAAAGTTTTGCTCAGTTGTACACTTAGATCAGGGGTCGAAATTAATGCGTGCCTGGTGCCAAATGCTCTGAAAAGTTAACTCGGGCTTGCAAACGTTTCGTCAAGCGTGCCCAGCTGGCACTATAAAAAAACACACCACATGATCAGCAGTCTGGCCGAGTCATTAATGGACTAAAGGACATTTCTGTGGAGAGAAGGAATGAAGAGCAATTTACTAATGGAACCTGAAATATGCTGTTGGTCTTCATGTGTATTTCAGGGCCAGGGTGTGTGCCCAACTGTCTGGTGCTGTGTTTCTTCGGCCACGAGAAAGACACCGGAAGCGCGGCAGAGGAGGGTGGGGGTCCCAGCATGAGCGCGCAGAAGAAGATGGAGGAGCAGCCTCTGTCCAAACGGGCCATGGTCCTGTTCATCTGTTTCTTCGGCCTGCAGACCTCCTACCTGACCTGGGGAGTGCTGCAGGAGCGCATCATGACCTACGATTACGGAAAGACGGAGACGGGCGCTGGCGGAGAGTACTTCAAGAACTCCCAGTTCCTGGTGTTCATTAACCGCATCCTGGCGTTCATGATTGCGCTGCTGGTGATCGTGTTCCAGCGCCAGCCCCGGCACATGGCGCCGCTGTACAAGTACTCCTTCAGCTCCCTGTCCAACATCATGAGCAGCTGGTTCCAGTACGAGGCCCTCAAGTACGTCAGCTTTCCCACACAGGTCAGTGGTGACACGTTCGCTTGGTGTCAAGTAAACCCGAGTTCGAACCTGGGTACAGGGGATTTTTCCTCTCACTTTGCACTAGGCCTTACGGTCATCTTTCGGATGAGACGATAAACTGAGGTCCCATGTGCCCATGCACCTAGCACACGTTAAACCCAGTGGCAACGAAAAAGTTGTTATTTGGTCAAATTTTACCCCCCCCCCTTCTCCTTTTTCCTTCCTCATCAGTCGCACAAAAATTGCATGCAAAAAACAAAACAGGTGGTAGCAACCCGAATTGACATGTTTGACATGTACAGTTTGACATGTAGAGTGAGCGAAAGCTACTATTTTACGGACTACAATGCGCACCTGATTATAAGGCGCACCCCCCAAAAAATCAGATTTTTAAAATTATAGTTTCTTACTATTATTATCAGTCATGTTTATGATGTTATAAGGCACAGGGGTCTCAGTCTAGGAAAAATAGATAGCCTTATAAATACGGTAATTTTAAAAGCTTCATGGATTTTTTGTTGTTGAAAAATTGTTATTATGGGCTCAGTGAACACCTAGTACAGTCATGTGTTTCGAGAAAATAGTTACAGTGGAATCCGCTTTATCGGCCACTTTTGGGACAAGGCAAAATGTGGCCGATAAAGCGAATCGGCCGATAAAACGAACATCGAGATACTGTATGACGCAATTATGCAAGTCAAAAGCAATGACATCAAAATTAAATGTTGCAGTTCAAATTCCAATTCTTTCCCTTTTTGTGATGTGTGTGTGTGTGTGTGTTTTGAGTCTGGATCAACACTGTACATGTAATTAAAGCCGAATCGCTATGTTAAAAACAACAATTTTATTTTGATTACAGATGTACATGTAGATTCATTAAAATCTCTCACTTAAACGAGCCATCCTGTCAGCTGTCAGTTCTTAGTGTGAAGTGACTTCCAGTGTGAGAGACAAATTGAAATGAATAAAATCTGTCAAAACACAAGAGTTCATACAGTACAGTGTATGTGTACTGTATGTGAACACTTTATTAATCCTACAACTTGACAGAAGCACAAGTAAAAGACAATGATTTTGTTTTCTTGAGTGATTGTAACGCCATGCAGGGTCTTTCAATTGACAACAGCTCACCTTCCAACTTCACACTCAACCATGTAAACGTCAAAAGCGTGTTGTCAGTTTGTCTGTTGTTCTCCCTCTCAAAAAAAGGGGGGGTAAAGAGGAAAAATTAGAGAGAAAAAGTGGCCAATAAAGCGAAATTGAAGATTTCAGCTTTGGCTGTAAAAACGAACAAAATAACACATGCTTAAGAAGAAAAAATTCCGTACATTAGGAAATTGGCCGATTAAGCGGCTTTGGCCGATTATCCGAAGGCCGATAAAGCGGATTCCACTGTATATCAGATCTTTATTACTTTGGCTGTAGCCAAGATTTGTTTTTTGTTTTTTTAAATAGTGATTATGCTTTTGGTAACCTTTTGTTAGGTGTACAATGTGTCTTCAGAATCAAAGCATTAAATTGTTAATGCACTAATTTAAGTAAGTAAAGATCAATTCAAAATAAAAACATAATAATTTTTATTGGAAATACCTTGAAATGTTTTAAAGATAAGCTTAAATCAAGCTTAATTATTACATGTTTGATGATAACTGTGAATTCTTTACATAATATCATCTTAATTATTAAGGTTCCACTGTATTCAGTTAATACAGTGGAACCTCCCTTATAAGACTAAGACGTAAGACTAAGAGCTCCAAAAATCTTCCAAAATGATTTCTTGTAAGGGAGGGGTCTTATAAGGGAGGTAATGTTAATACTTACAAAGAAGGGCAATGTCTCAGAGAAGTAGGTCTTATGTGGGAGGGAGTCTCATAATGGTATGTCTTATTAGGGAGGTTCCACTGTTTTTCTGTTGTTGGTTGTTTCTCTATGGTGCAAGCTACCGTATTTTTGGGATCATTAGGCGCTGCTGTGTATAAGGGCAATTTTCTAAAAAAATCTGAAAAAATTAATGTAAAAGGCGCCCTCGTTTATAAGGCGATACACACCTTGCAAAAGAAAGTCGAAGTTTGAAGCCCGTACACGTCCTGTAAACGCTTACCGATCACCATTACTGCTGTCATAAACGAGAGTTGGCTCCCTTCTCAAATAATCGAACTTCCGTTTTTGCGACTTGTGTTTAGACTTTTCTTCGCGAAAACTGGTAGAATTAAGGCATTTTAAGCTCTACAACGATGCTTTTTACATCCAATGAAGGGTTATGGCATCTGTTGGATGGTATCTCGGATGATAATAGGGATTTTGAAGCATTTTAACGTGAGTATTCGTCGTATCGGCGACTCGTTACCACTTTCGATGTTGTGACTCACAGTAGACTGTACTGAGTACGGCAATCGTTGCCTCTCTTCTCAAGATTTTGTTCACTAATAGGGTGCCCTCGTTTATTAGGCGCATAGGTCGAAATTGGAGAAAAAAATATCGCCTTATAGTTAGAAAATGATGGTAGTTGTTTTCCATGTTATGCCGTGTCCTGCACAGGTGCTGGCCAAGGCGTCCAAAGTGATCCCCACCATGCTGATGGGCAAGGTGGTGTCCAAGAAGACCTTCGCCTTCTACGAGTACCTGACGGCCGCCCTGATCTCCGTGGGTGTGTCCATGTTCCTGCTGACCAGCCAGGACGCCACCAAGCGGGGGGACACAGTGACCACCGCCTCCGGCCTGTGCCTGCTGGTGGGCTACATGCTGTTCGACAGCTTCACCTCCAACTGGCAGGGCGAGCTCTTCTCCCGCTACAAGATGTCCTCCATCCAGATGATGGCCGGCGTCAACCTCTTCTCCTGCCTCCTCACCAGCGCCTCTCTCCTGGAGCAAGGGGGCTTCCTCGACTCGTTCGGGTTCATGGTTCGACACCCGGACTTTATCGCCCACGCCGTGATTCTCAGTATCTGTTCCGCGACGGGTCAGCTGTTCATCTTCTTCACCATCGCCCAGTTCGGTCCGGTCACCTTCGTGATCATCATGACCATGCGGCAGGGCTTTGCCATCCTCCTGTCCTGCCTCATCTACAGCCACCCGGTCACTTTCGTCGGCGTCCTGGGAATTTTGATCGTCTTCGCCGCTCTCTTTATACGCATCTATGCCTCGCACAGGAAAAAGGTTCTCCAGAAAGCCGCTCAAACTTCCCGCACGTAAAAATGTAACAGGGGATTCTGTTCTGTGATTTAACTTCTGAAAGTGGTATCATATGCTTGAAGGGTGGCACACAACAATTTGCGATTGATTGGTGCACAAAGTTTGGCCTCTCTAAGATATTATGTAAGCATTATATTTTTTTTTAAATGCTTTTTAAATTGTTTCTGTTCTGCTTGAACTGTTCCAGGATGTCTTTCATCATGCTAATCTTTCATTTCTAAGCCGTGGATTACACTGTTCTTAATTTTTACCGCAGATATGACCAACATGTGTTTTGAATTAAAATACCATGTCATTAAAAAAGAACATTATTTTGCAACTGTATGCGTTCTTTTAGAGGTTAAAATTGTACTGGTAAGTACATTGAAAGAAACCAAAAAACATTTTTCGCATATACATGTACGCGTTTTGGTTGGTTCTTGTTTTATATCTGAGATCTGACACAAGCAACTTGCTGAAATCAACTGAGCTTGTAAATATTTTATATATTTTATCATGGACTGAAGATTAAAGGTTAAGGTGTTTTTTATGCAATCACTGTTTTTTCCTTACACATATTTTCAATTTGTGCCTGAAAGGTTCTCTTTTTGTATAAACTAGAATTTTGCAAAGATTTTAAATATTAATGTTTACAAACTAAAGCTCATCAGCATTCAACAATGCACAACTTGCATACAGACCCAGAAGTATCGTAGTTAAGATAGTAGCATTCAAGTTTGCAAACATGATAAAAGAGAATAGATATAATATTTGTATGAAGCAGCGTATTCAGACATTGTTTTAAACAATTGTGACCCAGCACCACGAAAGGGACGTTTAAGTCGCTGGGCTAGTTTCTCACAACAGGCTTGCAAAGTCAAAAATCTCATGTTTAAAAATCAATTTTGAGTGATGTGTTTTTTCATGCTCTCTAAGTCTAACATCTCATCTTTCATATTTATATAAAGGACAAGTTAGTTATGGTCTCTAAATACTCAAAAAAGTGTTTTAAAATGAGTAGGTTGATGCATTTTCTTCAGCTAGGCTAAACTTTAGATTGTGATTTCTCAAAATGGCTGAGTCACCCTACCAACTTTTAATGTTCATAACTCTAAAATGGAAAAAAGTTACAAAAATGGCTCTTATAATTTATATCATTTGAAAGAATTGTTTGAAGTTTCTAACTGTACCATTTTCTCAGAATTGTCATTTTTACACTTAATATCCCTGGGTCACAATTGAAGACAATAGAAAGGTATCCTAACCCTTCTCTTACTTCATATCCCTGGGTCACAATTGAAGACAATAGAAAGGTATCCTAACCCTTCTCTCACTTCATATCCCTGGGTCACAATTGAAGACAATAGAAAGGTATCCTAACCCTTCTCTCACTTCATATCCCTGGGTCACAATTGATGACAATAGAAAGGTATCCTAACCCTTCTCTCACTTCATATCCCTGGGTCACAATTGAAGACAATAGAAAGGTATCCTAACCCTTCTCTCACTTCATATCCCTGGGTCACAATTGATGACAATAGAAAGGTATCCTAACCCTTCTCTCACTTCATATCCCTGGGTCACAATTGAAGACAATAGAAAGGTATCCTAACCCTTCTCTCACTTCATATCCCTGGGTCACAATTGAAGACAATAGAAAGGTATCCTAACCCTTCTCTCACTTCATATCCCTGGGTCACAATTGAAGACAATAGAAAGGTATCCTAACCCTTCTCTCACTTCATATCCCTGGGTCACAATTGAAGACAATAGAAAGGTATCCTAACCCTTCTCTCACTTCATATCCCTGGGTCACAATTGATGACAATAGAAAGGTATCCTAACCCTTCTCTCACTTCATATCCCTGGGTCACAATTGAAGACAATAGAAAGGTATCCTAACCCTTCTCTCACTTCATATCCCTGGGTCACAATTGAAGACAATAGAAAGGTATCCTAACCCTTCTCTCACTTCATATCCCTGGGTCACAATTGAAGACAATAGAAAGGTATCCTAACCCTTCTCTCACTTCATATCCCTGGGTCACAATTGAAGACAATAGAAAGGTATCCTAACCCTTCTCTTACGTCACTACTTGGTTTTGTTGTTCAAATGTTTTTATAATTTTCAGGCAATGATAGCTCTGATAATACCTTAGTAGTCAGCAGGACTGTAAACAACATCACTTCACTTGAGACTGGAAAACAATGGTTTGGGTGGTAGTAGCAGACCTGTTTTCCCTACGGATTTGTCCGTAAATATTACGTTTTGAGACCTCCAATTACGCTATTACGATCAGCAACAAAAAATTCTGCATTTCCGCTGAACGAGTGCGAAAAAAGAAGAAATTGAAAGAACCGTACTTGCCACTGTCGTCAGCTATCAAAACTAGTGATGTCCCTCGAATTGTTACTTCCGGTGGGTTCGCTTCATGTTTACAGACCCATACCGCCATTTTGTTGGTGTAATTGCAATTACGCCGAAAAAAAGACACACATTAATGCGCATGTATGTATTTGAGTATTCCCCGCTCAACAAAAATGTCGACAGATGTTGATGTTAGGAAGTTGCAGTGTGGGTGTACGTCAGGAAATGACGGTGCTAACATACAGGGTCGAGTTTCTCTAGACGATGGTCGCCGCGCACATAACTGTTACGCCAAAAGGGGTATAAGAAACACTTTAGAAAACGCTTGCAGAAAAATATTACAAGCTTTTGTCTGATTGGTAAAAACCCCGCTATTATTTCAACCAAACTTTAATGGACCAATCAACAACAAGAAATGTATTCACCCCATGCAAATCACATGATAGTTCGCCAAGAGATACTTTTTGCCGTTTTGCGCTCACGCTACGTAACGTTAGCCCTTGTGAAACGGCCCCCTGGTCTGGAGTAGGATGAGTTGAGAGGGAGGGAAGAAAATGATGGGTGCTAAAACACAGGTCTACTAAAGGGACGTTTGGTATAGTTGGTCCATGCGGACTGAAGATTGGTCCCCTTGCCACTTTTACTCTCATTAAAAAAAAAGATTTCTGGTCTTCATGGCGGCCTAGATTAACCGTGGGTGACAGAAACCACAACTAGACAAAAAGATCATAAAAATAAATTTTTTTTATCAACTTCATGTGGTTTTTAGTTATTGTTACATGACAAATAAACAAAAAGTGATGGACGTGAGAAGAGGATGATTCTGACTCTTAGCATTTTATTGCTTGTGATGTTCACTGGGATTTTAAAGACTTAATGCTGTTGGTTGTTTACATGTGCGATTTATTGTTTAAATTTGATTCTTGTGATGCAAAGTGCGGTAGTTCTTACAACTTGCAAAGCATGTTTGTAAAGCACTGTTTGCTTATGTTTATATGTGTGTGGTGTGTTTATGTGTGTTCTTTGAACGTAAGTTTCACAGATTGTTAACCCTTTCATTGCCACTGTCGCCTCTTGGCACCGCAAAAACTGGTTTGATGTGAGAGCGTGTGTGTGTGTGTGTGTTCGCGTTTGCGTGAAAATCTTTGATGCACCACTTTTGTCGTTTTTAATTTGCATTGACTTTATTTGATTTATATTGTACAACACTAGCCATGAACTGATAAAGGGAATCTCATTTAGTTGTTTTGTTGATGGTGAATAGGATTGCCTTGGTCAGAGCTCCTATGTCATTGAATATTGAGAGAAGGAAATCTCTGTGGATCAGCAGGATCTATGCTGCCAGTAGAACTTTTTTTTCTTTTTCTGGGCCATACAGTGGGGTTGCTCCCACACTGCTCATTCCGAGTCCCAACTCGCAGCCACACCCCGGTTTGTTCGAGTAGCAGAATCCGAAACCAGCAATCCAAGGGGAGCAAATTTATGTTCAGCTGTCAGGAGGCAACCAACCGAGGAGACACTGCACTGCTGCTGAGTCACTTCGGTGGTATTCAGTGAAGCCTGTAGACCAGGACACCACCTACTAAGCCCCCTACTGATGACAATAATGCCTCAGCATGAGTGAGGTCCTCCTCTGAGGGCGCCACCACGTCCGTCCATCGACAGCTCCCCAGAACATACTGATCCCCATCACTTTGACCCGGACTCACCATGGGCATAAACTGGATTGGAAATCGAAACCGAGGTCACCATGAGAGAAGGGCATGCAAGGCCACAGAATTTGAGGCATCTTTTTCTTTTTGATGATTGATGGAAATGAGTTGGTTGACAATGATGATGATGATGCTATAGAGTTCCGTATCGGCCCGAGACTATGACAGGGCTGCATTCTACGCTTCCTTTCATAATTGTAACCCGGCATTAACCAGGCCCGAGAACTAGACACCTGCAGTGTTGGTAATAAAATTATAGCAACACTCTAAGAATCGCATCTGTTATGCGGATGAAGCTTGACTGCGTGGTTTCAATCTTCCCATAGCCACTCACTCTGGGTAGGAGTCGGTCCAGGATCGAAAAAACCCTCTCCCTGATGGGATCCGAACCCGTGACCTTCCAGCCAGTAATCCACGACTTAACCACTAAGCCACGGCGGCTGGATCTGCCAGAAGAACTTGTATGCCAGTATGTGTGATTTTGTTTATTCTAAATTATGCAAAATGATTTGTTCAGGTTGTGATCGCCTTGTTTACGTGCTTATAGCGTGTATGAGTTTATATGTGTGAACTTTAGAAGTGTTGTTTTGTTGACAGTATTGAAAGTGCAGGTAGTAGTGTGGTAATGTCACTAGGTTATCTTTTGTACAGGGTAATCTGTAAAAATTGTCATAAAGTATAAATTTGCCCTTCCCCCCTTTTTTTGTTTTGTTTTTAGAAACAGAAGTATTGGCCTGCATTATTTGATTAGTTTGATGTTATCAGCCACACAATGATTTCTTCTTCTTTCCTGTAAAGCAACCACAGTCACTTCTGACTATTCTGTCGCTGTAACTTTAGGGGAATCTACGGAAATGCGCACTGAGGTACTACCGAGAAGAAAACAGTTGACAGTAGAAGAAGAAGAAGACAGAAAGCCTGGCCCAGCCAGCCAGGTTCCACTGATCGGCCCCTAATGTGATGCCGCGCCAAGCGAGAGAATGACCCAGCCAGCCAGATCCCGTTAATCGGCCCCCAATGTGATGCCGTGCCATTGGGGGGGGGGGGGGGGGGGGGGGGGAGGAGAGGTGGGTTGGAGTAAGTTATTGTGATTTGGAGACCCAGGACACGAAGGTGCCCAAGGTCCGAATGATGTGATTCCAATGATTTTTTGATAAATTACATAATAAACTTCGAAGAAAGGATCAAGGCTGGATAATATGTTGTGAAAGACCTGACAAAATGATATACATAGAATAAAATGTTGTCGTCCTATCAATCAAAAACGTAAGCAGTCTTGTTGTTAATGTATATCAATGTATATTTTGAAAACTGATGGACTTTTAATATTGTTTACATAAGGATGTATATTTTTATATTGGACATTTTATTTGCAGACATCTAAAAGCAGGTTAGGGAGGAATGAATCAACATTTATTTTACAAAGTGTACTTGTTCATTTATTTTATCTGTAGCGATTTTAATCCTTAGTATTTTTTTTTTCACACAAAGATGTTTTTGTTTAGTTGATTGTTCGTAATTATTCCAGAATTTGAGTGACATGTTCTCTTTGTCTCAGTTACAAGTTTAGTTGGTTTGTTGTTTTCAATTAAAAGTTTTGTTACTTTAAATAATTATGGCCATGTTTTATTTTGATTATTGTAGATAAAATAGTACCATTTGGTAAATACAAATGCCCTTTTCTGGGCATTTTATCCTTCATTTCAGTAATATAATAGTGTGTGTGCGTGTTAATCAATGATTTTGACATTATTAACTTTAAAAGAAAGAGTAGTTTGTTGAAATTCACCGTTCTTACGGGAATCTCAACCAAAAGACACTCACTATTATTAAGCAGTATCAATAAATGTTGCCTTCTCATCATGCACTTAACCATGCTTATATCTGCATTTATTTTTGTTGTTGATAAACAACAAAATGCTACAGTACACCCCGCTTATAGTAAAGTGCAGGGGAGCAAGGCTTTTCCTTTACTATAACAGGTTTTTCTTATAAACGATGTTCGGATATAGTAAAGTTTTGATGGTATTTTTTTAATCTTATCCGATGACGTTTTTCAAAGTCAAAGCTAACGTAAAATACTAAATATAAACCCATCATCAAATCAAAATACAGCAAAACTCGGTTATAAGAAAATCAAAGGGAGATGATGTTTTGTTTATCCAAGTTTTCTTATATCCGAAACTCAGATATAAGAAAACATTTTGAAGTTTTTTCCGTCCACCAACACAAAAGTACTCATATTTGTTTCTTCTGCTCAACATTTATTTTGCACATAATACTGAAGGAAAGTATGGAATAAAGGAACAAAAACAACTCAATTAGTCTTGTAATCAAGTGCCTGTACTGTTTAGAATGTCTGTGACACAACTGGTTTGATGTAAACTTTCCCTTTTTGGAACAACTTCAATTTTCTCGGAACATCCTTTCAGTTCAGATCCAACTCACTTTTAAAGACACACTGACCCAACACGATTAAATCCCTTGTTTTTTTATGGGTAGCTGTGACCAACATACAAATTCCCCCTACTTCAAATTGAGGCTGCTCTTTAAAATGTTTCGTTTTCAATTTGGGGGCATTTGCATGGGAGTCAAACCTGGTCAAAACAAGATTTTGTACCAGCTATAAGAAGGAAAACAGGTGGAACCCGTGATTTTGACTCGTGATCTGGGGGGTCTTTAAGAAAATGTTGTCAATGGTAATTCGCTTATAAGTAAATAGAATTCGCTTATAAGAAAATGAACTGCAAACCAACTCTCTTGTATGACATAATTTTCTTATATCCAAGTTTCCATTGCGGATGGGAGAAAAAAATGGCTTGCTTATAACCGAGTTTTCTTATAAGCAAGTTTCTTATATCCCAGTTTTGATCATAGATAAGAAAGAAGTTCGGCAGGGAATTTTGTTTTGCTTCATTGTAAGCGAGTTTTCTTATAAGCGAGTTTCTTATAAGCGGATTCGGCTGTATATATTTTTTTTTTCGGATTCATTTTTTTCCACTAAGTAATGAGGGGAAAGAAACATGTTTTTGAGAGCCTTTCAATTTCGTTGATGAAGGTGGGTAGAGGGAGTAGTGAGACTGTGACGTATACATTGATGACGTACTTACAAAGGTCAGGAAGAGGACAATTTTTTTTATTGTAACAAACAGGAACCACAATTGACTTTACTATAGGAGTTTTTCAAATTTTAATTATAACCCAGTTGTTATTATGGGTGGGTGGGGGGAGTGGTGAGACTGTGACGCATACATTGGTGACGTATTTACAAAGGTCACGAAGAGGACATTTTTTTTATTGTAACCGAGGAGCCAGTCCTGTTGGGAACCAAAAGTAACTTTACTATAGCAGGTTTTTTATTATAACCGAGTTGCTACTATCCGAGGTCTATTTAGTAATAAAACAGTAGACCTTTGGCCGGGAACCAGTGCTTTCCTTTACTGTAACCGAAATTTCTTATAACCGAGTTTACTATAAACGGGGAGTACTGTACTACTAAAAGAAAAGTACTATGGCATAAGACTGTTTATTGTCCATAATACAAAAGTACATGGAAAAGTGGTTTCCACCGTGTAGACAAAACTAACTGTAAAACTCGAGAAATAAAACTAACATAAGAACTAGACAATATGCATCCATACCACATTGGGCATTCACACACACCAATACTCATCATTCACCATTCATACCCCTACCCCTTTCATCATCACCCACGCTCTCATTCACCGATCTGCCTTCTTCACAATCAATGTTTTTTTATTCTTTATTTATATGCATGGTTTTTTTTTATTCTTTAAAAAATCTTGAACTGTTCATAAGAACATTAGCTTGGAAAGCTAGTAAATTAACGATTTTGAATATTAAAACATATATTAAAAAAACTCACAAATCACTCCAGGCATACACTCAAACAAAACATTCATAAACAAAAGGAGAAATGAAAGAAGATTACGGGTTTTTACTTCAGGTTTAGACATAGGGAAATGGTAGATCAGAGTATTTTATATAGACTTTATATTAAAAAAACAAACTCTACAGCGATTGGTTACCCCACAACAAACGACTACAAAAGCAAAGTCAGAGGCAAAATTGTGGTCTAAGAGAACGATGCGAGTTTATAAGTGACCAAGGTATGGTGTGCACACAGACTTACTCCCCTTGAAGCAAATGCATCAAATTGACAGCTATCTATTAATTCTGGACATATATGTCCGGAACGACTTGAATGAGTTAAAGCATAATTCTGGGTGGTTTGAATCTCACCTGTGATGGTAGTGGAAACAGGTCAGATGAATTATGGTTGTGCATGAATATTAATCCCTGTGGGGATACCGGGGCGTCTTTTGTATAAAGAGTTCCCCCACCTTCTGGCAGTTCTGTGCTTGTAACTTCCTCTAATCTGTCTCTCTTTGACTCTGCCTTTTCCCTTTGCTTACTGTCGTCTACTATCTTTCTGCCCAACTGGTCCATTCTCCTGCCTTTTTTTAAGGAATTCTTACAAAGCTTTTCTCCAGCCGAAGACGGACATGCTGGGCCTAACTGTTTCTCAGTTGGGCACATAACAGCAGCATGACGCATCTGCTGATAATTGACAGAAAACTGATCGACGAAGAAGAATTAATAAAATCTGTGATTCCCTACTCATTCCCTGTTGATTTTTTCATTTCATTTTAAAGGGTATCTGTTATGAAAAGTATTACGCGAGTGTTTGATATTCACAACCTTCTGGTTCAAAAATGAAAATGTACCGACATCTTTTCCCACTGAGAACAGAAATATTAAGATCATTTTCTTATTTCTTGCAGAATGTGGAAAGAATGGTGTGTGTGTGTGTGTACGTGTACATGCATTTTTCAGTGTATAGTAGTTTTTTTGTTCAGTGGATGATGAGGGAAGCACTCGTGACATATAAATGGATGTGGCCCAGTCCTTTACTAGCTCAGTGAAACAAATTAGGGTCTAAAGATATGCTGCTGCCCTGCGCAACCAAGTGTTTGTGTCTTCACATGACTTGTATGTTTTTCAATAAATTCTTTATGTGCTTCTGGACTTGATGTTGGGCGTTCCGTTAGATGTGGGAAAGTGTGTGGTGCGAAGTCGTTGCATGCAGAGTGGGAAAATGTGTGGTAACACCCAAGCGACTAAAAGGCATAAAATCTGTTTGTGTGTGTGTTCTTAATTGTAGAGAGGTTTAACTGGCTTATCCACGTAGAGGAATCATATTGCAGATCATTTTTTTTTCAGGCTTTGGAAAAATGGTAACTGGTTTATGTAAATCAGTTGTAGGCTTTGGCATGGTAATATAAATACGCATATTGCATCTTCTCTCTCGCTTCCACTCTCATACACACTCAAAAGGCACAACAATTCATACCAAACAATATTTTTGTTGTTTCTTTAATCATCTATGCCATTCACTGGCATCTCTCACAGTTATATGTGACCCAGCACCACGAAAGGGACATTAAGTCGCTGGGCTAGTTTCTCACAAAAGGCTTGCAAAGTCTTTGACAATTTTGAGTTATGGGTATTTTCTTGTTTTCTAACATATTATCTTTCATATTTATAAAGGATACTCTTTAACCCCTTCACTGCCGAGCCCGGTTCCGGTTCCGGGGCAACTATTTGCCAAGCTGTTTTAGGTTGCCGAGTCTATCGCAAACCTTTATGAATAAAAGTGCATCTAACCTTTGCTTTTTTGAACGGGGATTGAATGAATATACTATCCTTTGAGAACACTCTCACATGCATTCGAACATACTGCGAAAAGCGTATGGATAGAAAAAGTGAAACTCTTAGAATAACCCTATGACGGATATTTCCGTGACGGGGCAGTTTATAGGTTACCGGAAGTTGACGGAAATATCCGTGACGGGGCAGTGAAGAGGTTAATATGGTCTTATAAGTGTGCTTTAAAATGAGTAGGCCAATGCATTTTTTTCAGCTAGGCTAGACTTTAGTCTGTTTTCTCAAAATGACAGACACTCACCCTATTAATTTTAAATGCTCATAACTGTGGAACGGAAAAAGGTACAACAATGGTTCTTGTATCATTGGAAAGAGAATTGTCTGAAGTTTTTTTCAAATGTATAATTTTCTCAGAACGGTCAATTTAACAGTAACACATGTCCCTTTCGTCGTGCTAGGTCACATATTATTTGCTTTGCTCACTCACAGCCTGATTAATCATCCTCATTGTGTCTACTTTTTCTAATTAACAATGAACATGATCACCCATGTTGTAAGCATAATGTTCAATATAACAGGTAACAAAATTAATTATCCTCTTATTTCCCATACTGTCGTATATATGATCATTAACCATCGTAGCAAGCCCCAACAGTGGTCCAACACCTTTCACCACTAACAAATAATGCATCTCTTTTTTGGCTACAGGGCCTCTCCCCTCCTAAATCCTTCAATACCACACACACACACACACACACACACACACACAAACATGCACACGCACACACACCACACACAAACCCCCCCAAAAAAAAACCAGCATTCAAAATCAGCCACCTATACCACCACAAAACTGACTGAATCGAAAACACAATGTTAAAAAACAACTCCATTTTGTTACCCACAACAAAATGTGGGCCAGGTATGAATGTCGCACAACACGTGCTAAATTTTCTTCAACCAAAGTGGGAAGTATTCCTGTTCGTAAAACACTATGTACCTCACAAGAAAAAACAAACTAACAATTTTTGGGCAAAAGTAGAAAGGAACACTACCGTCATTTTTTAACTATGAGGCGCACCTTATTTTAATAATAATAATAAACGGACACTTACATAGTGCTTTTTATCGAGCACAAAGTGCTTTACAATCAGCATTGAAACACTTACACACGCATAAGACACATACGTGCATGCACGCGAGTGAACGCGTTCTTGCAAACAGACATACACAGAACCACATACATTTCATCGAGCACACAGAAAACACATTCTCACTGAAACGCACACACACTTACACAAAAATACACTTGTACAATCATGTGCGCACCCCCCAAATTTTACACAAATTTCAGATTTTGTTACCATATTTTCTTTCTATATTATGTCATTATAAGGCGCAGGGGTCTCAATCTGAAAAAAGATGAACAGGCATCTTTCAACAATTACTGAAAATTGTTAGCAACACAATGCAATCAAACGGATCATCGCAGCAGATTATTTTTGCATAATGGAGTCAATATACAGACCACTGAAATGACTGATTTTTTTAAATGTTCCTCTAAAAAAAAAATCCACCATCAAAATAATCAATTCACTTATGCTCAGGAGTCTATGGTACAGGGTTTTCTTCTTGAATTTCCAAACGATTATAAATTTGAATCATGACATTCAGCAGACACTCTTGCTTACAATAGGAAGACAAAACAAAACCAAATAAATGAAGGAGTGTTGCCTAATCAATTAATCAATGTGGCGGTACCATAGCTGATGAGGTTTAACCGAGGCGTGGTTACCGCTACACTTATCTATTTTGTTAAAAACCTGGGCATTGCAGCCAGTATTGTTCCCACCATCTTTGTACAGACAAACCCCTATTTTACGACCCTCTGTTAAGCGACCACCTCTCATTTGAGACCGGATTTGTTGGCACGGATGCATTTTACTATGTAAATGACCTCTCTTAAACGACTTCCTCTAAAACGCGACTTACGACCGCCATTTTGTTGGTTTTTACGACCGTTGTTGTCGTCTGCATAGACTTCGAGCAAAGGGAAACAACCACGGTCAAGGGCCTGAAAGCGGAGTCGCTTCCCTTGTAGAAAAGATGGCGGAAAGCGTAGGAAAAGCACGAAAACCACTGACTTTGAAAAAGAAAACCACTGACTTTGGACGAGAGTGGAGGTGATTAACAGAAGTCGGCGAAGTGAAACTGTAATACATCGATTGCACAATCCTATGGCGTTGGAAAGACCCAAATCCAGTTTTAATATGTCATTGTATGTGTGCATGAAGAAGAGGGTATGAACTGTGCTGAACTTTTTCTTTCTACGGCTGCCAGTGAAAACCTCCGTCATACGACCCCTCCAATTTACAACCGATTTTTCCGGACATTTTGGAAGTCTTAAAATAGAGGTTTGTCTGTATTTACAAATGTCCCATATGTGTCTATGACCGAGAGGACGTAAAACATAATTTTCATCAATCAAACCAGTAGTCTTTCTTTGGCTTTTCCTGAAGCAGAGCATGCCCCCCTTATACCTAAGACAAAACCAAATAAATGAAGGAGTGTTGATGGGGCAGTGGGTGGATGCCTCGTGCCTCCATATGGGGAGCTGGACGACCCCGCCCCCTCCACGAGTCTCTCCCCGTGGAGAGACCAGGGGGTCTTTCATAAAAATAGTTCCATCACCTTGAAGTTCTGTGCTTGTAACTTCCTCAAATCTGCGACTTTCTTTGACTCTGCCTTTTCCCATTGCTTTCTATCATCTACTACCTTTCTGACTTATTGGCTCATTCACCTGCCTTTTTTCCTACAAAATCTTGCAAATAATTTTTCTCCTTTGAGCTCCTCCGAAATCGGAATGTGTCGGCTGTACGCAGCGGGGAGACCAGTGAAAACTGAAAACCGGACACATACGTGCCTTACTCATTATGGCCATATGGCCTGGGAACGCAGAAGAAGAAGAAGAAGGAGTGTTGCCTAATCAAACCAATACTCTCTCTTTGGCTTTTCCTGAAGCAGAGCGTGCCCCCTTGTACCTGAGACAAAGCACACTCTGGGTCTCCGAGCGCAGATTGCCAGCACCATCATTGTAGGGGATGTGCCACCCTTTGCTGTCCTTTACAGGCCCGCAGTCAAACTGGCTGGGCATCTGAAACATGGATAAGGACCACTTGGGAACATTTATAAGGAGCTTTTTGGAACACATATTTAATTTTGAAGAGCTCTTCAAAAAATGACCTACTACAGTACTAGAACCTTCAAATACAGTGGAGAACTGATAACTCTAAAACGGATAACTCAAAAACACTGGATAACTCACAGTAATTTTTGGGTCCCAGTATAATAATCTCTACATTGGAGTCTTTTTAACTAAAAATGTTGGCTATCTCAAAATAAAATTTCAGTCCCTTCAATTTTGACTTAAGCGGTTTTTACTGTATTTACAGACTTTATGGAATGTTGCCGTTTTCCTTTTCTTCTATAAACACATTTGATGCCACAGACAAAAAGGGACTGCATGAAATGCTAGTTAGTGTGTAAATAACACACAGAAAATGCATATATATAGCACTTATATGAAACATCACAAACACTACATGATTATACATTAAAATAAAATAGGTACAAAACGTAATTCCGTAAAAATTAAATACAATTATAAATTTTACACACTTCATCTGGTTTAACTGAAAGACTGAAGACAGCACAGCTAATTGCAACCAGTGATGTCAAAGATCCATTTCATTTAGGAAACAGCAACACAATCAGTTTCTTCTTCTTCGTCGTCGATCGCTCAGATAGTTTCCTGTCAAATATGAGTGCAGATGCGTCATGCTGCCGTTAAGCGACTAACTAAGAAATAGTTAGGCCCAGCATATCCGTCTTTGGCTGGAGAAAATCTTTGGAAGAGTTTCTTAAAAAAAGGCAGGAGAATGGACCGGTAAGGCAGAAAGATAGAAGATGACAGAAAGCAAAGGGAAAAGGCAGAGTCAATGAGAGTGACAGATTAGAGGAAGTTACAAGCAAAGAACTTCCAGAAAGTGAGGGAACTATTTATACAAAAGAGCCCCGGTAACCCCAAGGGGAAACAATATGCTTGAAAGCCAGTTCAGAATGAAAAATGGTGTTTTACGTCCTCTCGGTCATAGACACATATGGGACATTTGTAAATACAAAGATGGTGGGAACAATACTGGCTGCAATGCCTGGAGGCAGTGCAACACCAGTAAAGTCCCGAGTTTTTTACAATATAGATAAGTGTAGCGGTAACCACGTCTCGGTACCTCATTGGCTATGGTACCGCCACATACACATTGAAATCCAGTTCAGAAACAAGCACACACACTTATACCTCCCTTTAAAATCCTAAAAAGATTTCATTTGACTATAATGCACCATATTTGAGTTATTTAAACCATGATGAACCAACTCAACATTTGCAGACAAAAAGACTAACTCAGGGTTCCCAGGGCTTTCAGCTATCCCCAAGTAAGGACCTTGTAAGGACCTGTATGCCTAAGGATAATGTCCATCTTTTAGCCAACGATCTTGAAAGGAACACTTTCCCAGCATTGTGAACAATGTCTAAGCAGATACAAAAACTATAGCTGACACAGATATACGCGTTTTCTCGCAAAACGACACAAGGATAAAGAACGAGATTTCAGTCTAATTTCCCTTGACAACTCGCGGTGCATCGTTCGTCTGCTAAGCGGTCAGTTGAAACGGGAAGGTGGGGGAGGGGGGTAAGGTGGAGTAGGTGCTGAGCGATGTTTCTCAAGTGTAAAAGTGCTGCTTCTGCGATCTATTTTCAGTATGGTCTTGCTGCTCAGGGCAGTTTTTGGCAGCTGTCATGACTTGTAAGGACCTTGAAGTGAATGTAAGCACTTGTAAGGCCTTACTTGGAGATTTCAATTGGTCAAGACTTATAAGGACTGGTAAGGCCCCTATGAACCCTGTAACTGCATAGCAGATGTAATGATAATGAAAGTTTGCAACAAAATGTAACCATAGGCAAGACAATCTCAAGTCTTAAGGTTATATTCATGCTCTGGTTGCTGAAGAAACGTTTCAAATCGGCTCCCAGCAGAAACAAACCCGCCTTTGTTCACAACTGTAGTTTGAAAAATACATTTTCCTGGCTATATCTTGTTCATCTCCAACTCACCTGAAGGGAGAATTGAAAGATTTTGTTTGTTTGTCAAAGTGCCGATTTTATTGGGCATCGCACCAGCCGAGATCAAATTATCATTCGGTAAACTTGTGACGCAAAAACAAAATAGAAATCCAGAAAATTCGACCTTTCGCTGCATTTATGGCACTAACCCTAACCCTAACCCTAAAAGGCTAACCCTAACCCTAAAAGGCTAACCCTAACCCTAAAAGGCTAACCCTAACCCTAAAGGGCTAACCCTAACCCTAAAGGGTTAACCCTAACCCTAAAGGACTAACCCTAACCCTAAAAGGCTAACCCTAACCCTAAAAGGCTAACCCTAACCCTAAAAGGTTAACCCTAACCCTAAAAGGCTAACCCTAACCCTAAAAGGCTAACCCTAACCCTAAAGGGCTAACCCTAACCCTAAAGGGTTAACCCTAACCCTAAAGGACTAACCCTAGCCCTAAAAGGCTAACCCTAACCCTAAAAGGCTAACCCTAACCCTAAAGTGCTAACCCTAACCCTAAAAGGCTAACCCTAACCCTAAAGGGCTAACCCTAACCCTAAAGGGTTAACCCTAACCCTAACCCTAAAGGACTAACCCTAACCCTAAAAGGCTAACCCTAACCCTAACCCTAAAATGCTAACCCTAACCCTTTCACGGCATTTATGGCACTTGTTTAAGTTCATCTAAACGACGCAATCAAAGCCAAACTTGTGTATCTGACAACGTTTACAACTTTAAAAAAGAGACAAGATAAACCCTTTAAGCAAACAAACAAAAAAACTTTAATTTCAACAATACTCACCACAACTGAAACGCCAGAGGATTGAATCATGAAGTTGAGAATCTGGCGAGACTTCTGCCAGCGTTCAAAGGTCTCCTTGAAGCGGGGCCCCAGGTTGTACTTATGGTTGCGCATGAAGTCCCCAGACACAAACAGGCAGTCTTTGCCACTGTACAGAGTGGCATACAGGCAGAAAGGGTCATCCGCCGATCTGCACACAAGGATGCGACTCATTTCATGCGATAGCACAGCTGGTTCAGTAAGACCTCCCATTATAAGACTCCCTCCCACATAAGACCTACTTCTCCGAGACAGTGCCCTTCTTTGTAAGTATTAAAATTACCTCCCTTATAAGACCCCTCCCTTTTAAGACCTCATTTTGGATGAGTTTTGAAGGTCTTATAAAGGAGGTTCCACTGTACCAGAAACCCAACGCCCCCTCACATTTCTGGTGAATGTTCAACTTCATTGCAATGTTTTCTTCAGGACAGAGCTAACTAAACTATCTGAGTCTGATAAGATGGCTGGTTCTGCTAATTTCATCTCTACCCTGGTGAAAGTACAGTGGAGTACTCTTTAACACAAAACTGGATAACATGAAATATTGGTTAACGCACAAAAATCTGTTTGAAGTGACGAAACCCCTCTTTATTATTATTTTATGCTTAATACAAAATACTGTTTCATGGGTGCTCCTGGGAAATTTCAAAAATCCTGCAAGGCAGGGGTCCAGGGGCCGCCCAGTTAACAACTTGACTTAAACAATCCTAAAAATATAAAGTTCCTGGTAAAGGCATGTAAATATTTATCTGTATTCATTTCTTTTATATTCTACACATGCGAGAAACCAACATAATGTTTATTAAAAAGGAAATTCGTTGTTTCTCAAATTCTCATAATCCGGCGACACCGGCTCCAGGCAATAAAGAAATCCTGCATTTCAGGACATCCTGAAAGCAGGAGCATCCATGCTGTTTAACAAACACACAAAAATCTTTGTCCCCTGAATTTTGTGTTAAATATACTCCACTGTAAGGAAAGTAAACGAGTTCATAGGTGTGCGGATGAGCAGTTTTTTTCATTTGCAGCTATCGCCCCTCCCGGGGCATAGGCCACCAACAAGGTTCCCCCAGCTGTTTCTGTCCAAGGCGATTCTCTCCAGCTGTCCCCAGGTGAGGCCCATCTTCTTGGCGTCAGCCTCCAAGTCGCGTCGCCAGGTGTTCCTTGGCCGGCCTCTCCTCCTTTTCTCCTGGGGTTTCCACCCGAGGGTTTGCCTTGTCGTGTTGGTGGCTGGCTTGCTGAGAGTGTGGGTGCGTGCACAGTGCATGCTGCATATTCATGTCACCCATCAGAGGACAAGGACACGCTCTATTTCTGGTAAGTCGCTTCAATAATAGTTGCTCATGCCTGATGTGATAGCCAGCATGACCTGCTAAACCTCTCTACTTGTGAAAATAATATAGCTTGGATGTGGAACCGGAGTAAATGAAATCATTAACTCCTTCAGATGGGTACAGCTGCATCTCTCAAAGGCTCAGGGCTCCCAATCATCCCACAAAACTAGGGCAGACTGAACATGAAATTGAACATAAACATACAGAAAATGAAAAACTAGATCAACACATGGTAAGACATGAAGAGCTAGAACATATTTATCACAATCAATGAGGATCATAATAAAGTTTAGTCAAACAGCAGTGCAGTGTCTCCTCGGTTGGTTGCCTCCTGACGGCCTAACATAGATTAGCTCCCCTTGGACTGCTGGTCTCGGATTCTGTGACCTGAATGAGCGGAGGTGTGGCTGCGAGTTGGGACTCGGAATGAGCGGCGTGAGAGCAACGCCACTGTACGGACCAGAAGATGGGACAGCAAAAAAAAAAAGAAGTTTAGTCAAACACAATCTTCAGTGTAGGACCTTGACGATTGTGGCCCAATAAATCATTCTTTTTCACACACAAAACCCCCCAAACGTTTTCATCGACAATGATAAGTAATAAACACACCAAAATATACAACTAATCAAATGATAACTGCAAAATAAATAATCAAAGAAAATAAATTAAATGTAAGAAAGTTGTCATGGAAATTCTAAATAAAATTAAAAAAACCAAAGGCAACAAACTGAAACAAAATTATAAAGTCAAGAATAATTTTATGCTGCACCATGCAACCTAAAATAAGATCAGGCACTCACATGTTTTCAGTGAAAAACATTTTCGCGTGCCTCTTGATGTAGGCCATGTCAGCAGGCGACCATGTTTCCATGTGGGAGCGGCCAATCACCAGCACTTTCATGTGACGCACCCGCGCAAAGTAGTGCACCATGTCTCGAAGCTGCACACACCATTTTGAAAAAAGTCTATTTTTAGATGACAGAATATTTTTTTTAAATATATGGAAAAGGATTACTTTATAAATTATACAATACTTCTTAAGCTTAAGCTGTTGTAGTTTTGTTTTCTTTCTCACTTTGTATACTTTAGCACACATGCATGTATGCAAATTTATACATTATATATTCAATGTGTTTATATACATCTATAGTTCTACATAACATTAACAATCTATGGATACATCTACATAACAATTATATAGTAGTTGCGCTATAATTATCCTTCACACACACACAATTAACATTGTTCATTTATATTCTTTAAAATGTAAATTTGGCAAATGTTAAGAATTGGCCCCTCCTCTGCCCCTTCCAGTTCCATTAATTTCAGACGGTTTGGGGTTAGGGTTAGGAATAAGGTTAGGGTTAGGGATAGGGTTAGAGTCCGAATAGTCATCAACTTTTATTTTTGTGTGTATTTGACACTAAAACTAACCCTAAACATATCCCTAACCCTATCCCAAACCCTATTTCTAACCGTAACGCTAACCTGAAACCGTCTAATCCATAGAAAAAAACTAAAAAATGATGGTACCAGTATGTTACATGAGATTGACACTTAACTGACCCTAAACATATCCCTAACCCTATCCCAAACCCTATTCCTAACACTAACCCTAACTGAAACCGTCTGAAATGAATGGAAGGCACAAACAGACAGACACACACACCTGCTTTGATTTTCTGACGTTAGTTTTGGCTTGGCCTTTGAGGGCGATGTTGAGGGCATCCAGCACCACGTCGAAGGGAGCGTTCTCCATCACATAGTCCTTGAAACGCTCCACCTCCTGCGGCCTTGACTGCAGGTACACGTTGCTGCCCACTAGAGCCCACTCCAAGAAATCCCTCTGCAGAGCCTCAAAGTCGGAGGTGGAAACCTCGATGCGATTCAGTTGATGTCTGCACTGATGACAATCGCCTCTACAAAAGAAAAGATTTAGTTTAAAACTAATAAAAGTATCACTTAAACAAAACCTAGCATACTACAAAGCCTTGTTATGTTTGAAATATATCTTTCATTGATCTTATTGACTGCTAAGACAGTAAGAGATCTAATCTCTGTAATATAAAAAAAAATTCAAGTCTCAAGATCGTCTAAAAAAGATGTATTATTGTACAAACACACACACACACACACACACACGCGTGCGTGCGTGCGTGCATGCACACACACACATGTCCCCCTCCCACACACACACACATGTCCGCATACGCTATACATACACACACATTACACGCATACAGTGATACACACACATATTGATGTCCGAGGCTCCAGTCTACTGATTTATTAATTAATTTTGAAAATGTCTTATTGTGTTCTTCCCTGTTACTAGTGTTAGGATAAATGTCTGATTATTTTCTTAACACTGGCACGCTTTGTCTTATTGATTTCTGCAAGAGCCAGGACATTGTCCTATTGATTTCTCTTATCTCAGGGCAGTTTGTCCTATCACATTTCGATCCTCGGTACATCACTGCACACACACTGACACAGTCACGATCCTTCCAAGTTACAATTTCTAAAAAATGATCCCGTAAACTGTTGAAATAAAAATTAGATTTTACCTGACTGTGTTCACAGATGTCCACTTGCATGTCCACTTCTCATTCAATGACCTGGAATTTAAACATAATCTGATAAAGAGAACAATTTAAAATAATATCCAAATCACACTGAGTTTTAAAATCAACCTCTCACCTCCCAATGTTTTTGCCCAGTTCTCACATTACTTTCTTATTTGTATTATTAAGCAACTTTGAAACCTTCAAATAAAAATGAAATAGTGTGAAAATAAGTCATTTACCCGGTCCTCAAAATAGTCTCTTTCGGAAAAAAAACCTACGATTGTTCAATGAAAATAACACTACGCTCATTGCAACTTGGAGATCTATGTAATCATTTCAAAACACTCATGATTAAGAGACTTATTTAATTTTGGACCGTTTAGTTTAACTGCGAGTTTAACAGCAGTTAAATATAATAAGTAAAATAACCATAGATTTAATTAAAAAAAATAATACAAATATTGTTAACATTTCTGAGAAAAAAAAAAGATCAAACGCTACTATTAATAACATATATTCTGACACTTAATTTAACAACGTACTAACCCAGAAAAGTACTGTTCAACTTCTTTGGCCATTTCTGGGGAGAGCATCCAGTTGTATTTCCACATGTAAGCAAAGTACTTCTCCAACAGATCATGATTATCCCCACTTTTGCATGAATGTAAGACTTGCTGTATTACAATACCCTGCGGCTCCACCCTATTCACTGTCAACTCATCTAGCAGCTCAAAAGCTAACTGTATGTCTTGTTCTCTTATAGCTGCCGCTATGATGGGACTGTAACAGGCCCGGCCAGGGGAAGTTGTCAGCTTCACCATCTCAAGGAGGTCAAGCGTTATGCGCCACAGGGAGGTCATACTCAGGCCAGCTATCAAATACTTTGCAGTGATGGAATCAAACACGTCGGTAATCTTCAACATTTCTGTGTAAGCATCTTGGATTATTTGTTCTTTCTCCTCTGTTCCATGCTTCCCTTGTAAGGCCACAAACAAAGACAGAGTTGTAATGTTGGGAGATACAGCGTTTGTTTGGAGATAATCCAAAAGCGATGAGGCAAGCTTGACTTGTCCGTAATGATACATCAGCTGCATGCACAAAGTCTGCCATGATTTTTTCAAGAGAGGATTTTCTGCCAAAGTTTTTGTCTCTAATGTATTCCAGTCATCATGAGAATACACCAGGTCCTGACGACTTGCAATGTTTGATTCAAACCCCGTCATTGACTCACTGTTTAACATGACAACAGAAGGCGGGTTTTCTTCAGTTTCTTTCCAAGGTTGTTTCACTCGAACACTCTGTACTGGGGTCTCATCATCTTTGAAAATATCCTTTAAGATCACCGGTCTCAGTTGCTGCGGTTTTGTCATTTTCTTTGGCATGTTCCTGGAGTTTGATATGTGCTTCTGTTTGAAGTGTTGGCCTCGCGTGAATACCAGAAGTTGGAAAGACGTTTGAAATGCATCATGCTGGTAATGACCCAAAACTGACAATAAACTTCTTTTGAAAGAGTTGGAATGGGCTGCAAGCCTGTATGCAGCATTGGCACACAGCATTTTCACAGCTAGTCTAGTCTACACGAATGATCAGGAACTCCAGGAGCTTTAATGCTTTCTTGTGGTTACATTTCTTTTATCATTCATGTCCCCCACTACCATCAAATGTGTAGCTCCTCTATCAGTCTATGTATACCTTTCAATTGAACACATTCAAATGAAAATGCTCATAAGTAATTTGGAAGTAAACAACAATATTGTCCACTTTCACCATTCCAATCATCAATGTATCCAATCCTCTATTTACTAAATTATCTAGCAGTAGCACACTAGCACTACCTTTCCCCCTTTGACTGAGTTTGACCTTCACAAAATCATTTGATCGATTTCATAACAGGAAAGTGAAATGTTCACATTTGGTTGGTGTGAAAACATGAAAGTAAAACGTCCCAGTATTAAAGAAACTTTTGAGGACGTGATAAAAAGATTATAAAAAATGTTTATGAACTGAAGCACTAGCAGACGCTACTATTCCTCACGTGTACAAAACATGTCATTGGAGTAATCTACCTTCTTCATAAAAATAATATCTTTTTACTTAAATCTTTACCACATGTAAAAATACTGTAATGATATTGATAACAAAAAGATTTGCACTTCACTGCAACTGGCACGTAAGCAGTTTATTCTTTGTCTATTGGTTCATTTGCGTGCCCCCCTTCCCTCCCCCACACACAAACGCACAGTTTGAGAGTTGTTGTGATAGATTTGATTTTTTAGGGAAACAAAAACGAATGTTCAGTCAGGAAAGACTACTCTCTGAGCCAAAGTTCTAAGCGTAATTTCGGCTGATTATCATAATGCAATGTCTGCTGATCTCAACTCGATTTAGTCAATCGTGGGAAGAGCAAATAATGTTGCTAGGTATTTCAAACTAATGAGCGTATGATAGTGAAGAGGTGAGCGACCAAACCAAAGTACACCATGTCGCATTACATGAAAGCGTCCAAAAAGACGTTCTCAAAGAACGCTCATGATTCACTGATTAGACCACTTCTTCGACAAAGGGAATCTGGAGAACTTTGTGACATTGAGCTGAAGCTGAATGGACGCAAATTTTACGCGCATAAAGCAATTCTTGCTCTTGGGAGTTCCTATTTTTTGTCAATGTTCACTTGTGACATGCGAGAAAAATCGACGAAAGAAGTGGATCTTTCAGATTCGTTGGTTCTTGAAAATGATGACATCCTTAGACACGTACTGGACTTTATGTACACTGGTTCCATTCTTCTCACTGTTGATAATGTTGTAGAAATTATTAGCGTGTCGGATTTTCTTCTCATGGATGATCTCAAAGACTATTGCAAACAGTTTTTGCTTGATCTTGGGAATCTTGACTTGACAAACTGCTTGCGGGTTCGATTTCTGGCCGATGATCACAATATGCCAGAAGTTGCTGATGCTGCACAACACATCATTGAAGCACGGTTTCATGACTATCTCATACATCATGATGAGATTCTAGATTTGCCACCTGACTGTCTTCTTCGTTTGCTAAAAATCCCCTCTGTTGTGCAACACACCAGTTATATTGAACTGAAAAAGGTTGTGAATCGTTGGGTTGACCAGGATCCTTCAACACGCCAAACCTACCTACCCTCTCTGATTGATTGCGTCAAGTCGTGGATATCAGAGTATGCAAATGAGGCGTCATACCTTGGGAGAGAGCTCCGTCGGTCTTTGGAAGGTGCAGATGCTTCTCTGGCTTTTCTTTCTGAGCCTTCAACAAATGTCTGTGATAACGCAAACCTGTTTGCCTCAGTCAGCAAAAGCTCTTCTGGTCCACTAAGCCCAGACAAGACAGAAACTCCAGTGTTGTTTGTCGCAGTTTGTAACCAAGGACTGAAATTTGTCAAGGTGATGGTGTACAGTTTACTACTTCAAAAATGGTTTCATTTCCCGATTTCAGGTGAGCGATTGTTGCAGTTCATACCGGCCAGACAAACAATCTGCAGTATGCTGGTCAGTGATGCGCGACTATACATGTACCTGTGCTACAGCTTCCCTTACCCCACAGACATGATGAAAATCAACATTTTGGTCGTTGACCTCATCACTGGTCAGCCTTCGTTGTTTTCATTCCGCACAGTGGACAACTACAACCCTTGCTACCGCACAACTCTCACCAGTTTCCGCAGTGCTCCAGCTGCCATGGTCTTGTGTGGTGGGCAGTTGGTGGTGGTGGGAAATAAGGAGGGCACTGGACATTTGTTTGTCTGCAAGCTGAACAGTAATCAGTATTCGTGCTTTCAGATTCCAGGGTCTAGATTTATCAGTCTGGCACGGTGTGTTGTGAGAGAGAATCGCAGCATTTTCATGTGGTTTCGACACCGCACTGGTCCATCAGAAGAGTTCTGTGTCAAGAAATCTGTCGGGTTTGCTGTGTTTGACATCAAGTCAAAAATCTTTAGATCCCTTGACGTGACAGCACCAGACATCTCCTATGATGATTTTGCAAGGTGCTACACCCTGTGCCTGCGTGATGACACTGTCCACATTTACCATCCAGGAGAACCAGCTCTGGTTCTTGATGAGGTTCGTGGCAAGTGGGTCACTTCTGTCCGGAGACTCCCTTCCCTTTTCGGAGAAGCGCCTCCTGAAAACGAAGGACAAGCGTACGGCTACAAAGTGATAACCTCTACAGAAAACAGCGTCTTTGTGTTTGACAATGGACAGCCTTACAGCACCTCTCTGCTTGAGATTTCTGAGAAATTTCCTTGTGCCATGGCCCACATTCCTCCTCCCATTGACAACATATCTGTGGCTGCCCCTGGCAGAATCCCTGTGTCTGTCCTGCAGTCTCTCAGTCCATGCAGCAAATACGATGACACCTATGCAAGTGCTCTGCATGTGACTCTCCAGTCATCTGATGGGGAGACAGATGACAGTGCGTCAGCTTGTGAAGATAACAACACAGACAATGATGAGTATGAGTATGATGATGACATCTATGATTATGACTTTGGCTACGGCATTGGTGGACTGGACTTTTGATCGGCACCTGAGAAGAAAAGAGTACTCCAGTAAATGTTGGAATACACAGTTCTATTGTACACAGACTTAGTTAACTCATAGCCTTCTTGGAGCTATGGTTTTGATGAAGCTGTGTGTGTGTGTATGCGCGCACGTGCATGCACTTGTCTTGTTAGTCATGTTCAAAATAGCACAGGAAGCTACTGCTATTCTGAAAAGCTTGGTTAAAATGTGTTTATACCTCCCAGTGGAACCTCCCTTATAAGACCTTCAAAAATAATCCAAAATGAGGTCTTATAAGGGAGGTGCAAAGAAGGGCAATGTCTCAGAGAAATATGGTAGGTCTTATATGGGAGGTAATCTTATAAGGGAGGTTCCATTGTAGTTGAGATGCCATATGGAAGGCACATCTCCACTCCCTTAGCCTTGGTGACTATTACAAAACAATTACTGGCCACAGAAGGTACAATGAGGTCACAACACTCTGGTCTTACCCATGTTTTGTGTCCTTGTCTTCTGAGAATGTGGGAGTTCTTTGCTAGAGTAGCTTCCTCTGCTCTGCCAATCTGTAGTACTTAGTTTGTATCTTTTGTTCTCTCATTTAGAATTGTAACTCATATTTAACCAGAGTAGCTTGTTACCAGAATCAGGGCACGCGTCTTTGTTCATTGACCAAGTCTGTCTGTATCAGTGTATGTCTTCAACTGAAAATCTACACACATTTAAAGTACTTGACTATTGGTGAGGAAATGTGGCAAAATGGCTTCTGAATTGCCAAGAATGATGTCCATTACTTCACTTCACACAAACAGTTAATGCATACATGTACTATTGACAGTACAGTGGAACCTCCCTTATAAGACCTTCAAAAATCATCCAAAATGAGGTCTTATTTGTAAGGGAGGGGTCTTATACGGGAGGTAATTTTAATACTTGCAAAGAAGGGCAATGTCTCAGGGAAGTAGGTCTTATGTGGAAGGGAGTCTTATAAGGGAGGTTCCACTGTATTGGTTTTATCGCCCAACAATGTTTGATTCATTTTTTAGTCAAATCAAAGACTGTATAGGGGAAGACAAGCATCCGGTCTCTTTTCCCTATATGAGTAGTGAGGACAGAAACACTGGTTATGTCTCTTTTAAACGTGACACATTTACACGTCGATAGGCCAGTTGAATTCTCCGTTCAAATTCCAGTCTGAGTTTTTGGATAGCCGCCGCTGTGAATGGTGTATAACTACCCCACTAACGATCACTCTATCAGCCCGGTTAGCTGTAACTCTTAAGTAGTCCATCTTACCCTTTTAGAATCTTTGGTCAAATGAAATGGCAATTATCTGGTCTGTGAAAATACATGTATGTTTTAGTACTTCTACAAAATATTAGTAGTTAAGTAATTAATTGTACTTTTTTTTGTAGTAGTGCACAAGAGTCCAAAGATTGATTCCACCACATCCCAGCTAGTTTCAACTGGATTTGTGTGTGTGTGTGTGTGTGTGCCAGTCAAGTGGACAAGACACACAGAGAAAAAGAAAGAGAGAAGGTCATTGGTCAAAGGTCAAGGTCACTGGGGCCGAAAATGCTGGTTGATATATCGTCTTCACCGTTCACGCTCTAGTTGATAAATGTGGTGGCAGACAAAAAGGAAATTCAGTTGATTTGTAAGAAATGGTTTATATAGGAAGGACAAAATATGAAAGCATAATGGGCTCTAATCCTACGTTTTGGCGAAAGATTGACTATTTGGGAGCTATTTATTTGCTTTTTTACTGGCTATAATAGCGTCATGTGTTGTAAATATTTTAATGTGTTTTCATCCATGATTTGTGTTGAGTTTGACCATGCACTGTGACTTAATTTTTAAAGATGGTGCTCCTTGTTCATGTTCACTGTTTCAGTGGTTACCTATGCACTAATGCAGTTAATCCTTATAAGAATTTAGAATGCATGGGTGCAACTCTCAGTTTTTCACTGATTTCATTGGGTTTTTTTTAAATTTTACCAGAAACTGAACTTCAGTTTTTAAGTTCATCGCCTCCCCCCCCCAACAAATTTTTTTTTTTTTTTTTTTTTTTTTTTTAAATCGACCACAAGCGATTTGCGGCAACTTGGTTGTTCTATCCTAGAAGTCTCTCAGGGATTCTTGAAAACAGCATGGTGATGCTATATTGTTTCCAAAGGCAATGTAATAATTTTACATGGCTTATCGGTCTCAAACTGTCTCTGTCCATCATTGTAGCTGTCTGTCTGTCTGTCTCGTTATCTCTCTCTCTTGCGTTGTCCCCCTGAATCGTCCAACGGGGCTCTGCCCCTGTACCCCGCCGGGGCCCTGGGTGGCCCCTGGACCCTTGCTTTTCATTTGTTTTCATTTTGGGGAGTTGCACCCATGAGAATGTCATATAAATTTGATTGTACAGTGTTGTAAATTGTAATTGTACATTGAGTGATAAAAAAAAGGTCGGTTTTGGCTTTGAAAGAAAGGTGAACCGAAAGAAATATGAATTACTGATCTCATGAAACTTTTGAATAATCATCTATATATTTGTGTGTACAGAACTTCAGATTGTTGTCAAACTTCATGGGTCAAGTGACCCCTGATTACAGAAAATGATGGGTCAATTTCCAAAATAATGGGCCAATAATGTGTCACTGATTACACTTAAATTTTGTTACAAACTTCATGGGTCAGATGACCCCTGGGTGCACAAAATGAGGGGTCAAATCACTGTCAATGCGGGTCAATGACCCGGGCTCACCAACAGTTTGAAGTTCTGGTGTGTGAGTGTGTGTATGTTTGCGTGTGTGTGTGTGTGTGTGTGTGTGTGTGTGTTTGCATGTGTGTGTGAGTATGAGTGTGTGTTTGCGTGTGTGTGTGTTTGCATGTGTGTGTGTGTGAGTATGTGTGTGTGTGCGCGCGCGCGTGTGTGTGTGTGTGTGTGCACATGCGCATTATTTTATTTTCATGGTTGATTTATGTTCAGATGTTAAACTAATCTTATCTCTGAATTGTTGTCATTTAATTTATTTGTCTCATATTGATAAAGCTTTAACATGCAGTAGCCTATATGCATGTATCATTCAAACTCAAAGCATATATTGATGGTATATTTGACAGCTTTTGAGTTCATATTGAATCAAAAAGCTTGTCAGAATTAAACCTAGCAAGAGTTTGCAATATTTTAGGACACGGTCAAATACATTGGTATATATGACATTATTCCATTCTTGTAGTACTGAGTTGTAGGTTTGTATTCTGCATGTATCTTAATGTAAAGAATTTTGAAAAAGGTAAAGAATGTATTATACTCTTATTATTACTATAGTATTCTAGTCTCAGTGTATTCAATGAAAGATATTGCAAAAATGATTTTTGTTTGATTAGACGATAGATGTAGGTGTTTAAAAATAAATTATAAATTGTTATGCTACAATGCAGAGATCGTGATGAATACTACAACTTACAAGTTTACTGATTTTTCTCCCGGAGATGCCAAAAAATGAATTTATAACGTAATTATTTCAAATTTGTAAATGGCTAAATGTTGTACACATGTACTATGTGTTTCTGTGCAAGAACAAAAACATGGAGTGGAATTCATGCTTTCAAAGCAATGAAACACTTATAATATGGTATCAATTCTACAAATACTTGTTTAATGTTCACAAGGCGCTCTAATTTTAAACAAAATGTCCTCAGAGATAAAATTCATTGATGTGTATTGTTGTCAGTAATTGAGTTAAAAAAATAAATAAGTTTTAATGAATTCAATATTCTGCAAGTAGTAAATCGGATCTCACACACACACACACACACACACACACACACACACACACACACACACACACTTTCTCGGTTCTTTCCGTTTTTTCAGTCTTGCCTTTCTTACTGCAGATTGAGCACATACGTTTTCTATATATTTAAAGTTAATGTTCATCCTTTTAAGCAATTAAAAATATGCACTTGCTAATAGTAGAATATAAAGGCATGACTGAAAACAAGGCAATGAACCAAGACGCTGAGGGGGTTGTTGAATCTGCATCTAAGCAAAAAAAACCTATTAGCTTACGCTTTGCTTCATCATTTTCAGCACAACAGAAATGTATACTTAAGTTTAATATACATGTCTGTGTTTTGTTGTTGGTGGGTTTGTACAGTACAGTAATTTATTTTTCAGTCTGGTTTATTTGATGTTTTAATAATTCTTTTGGAATTGTAGGACAATATTATCGCTCTGTCCATCACCTTCTACCCCACCCCATCTGCTCCAGTTTTTGTTTTACTTTTATACTTTATATTCCTGTCACTGTTTGAATGACCTGTTGTTGTTTTTTATGTGCAATATTTACAATTGAAAATGATAAAGACCGCCCCCAAAAAAGTAACCCTTTACATTCTTTTTTGTGTTATTGGCAGTGCAATATTCACATTTGATCATTACATAAAAACGTGATGGAAACTTTGTTTATTCAATTCAATTTTATTCTTTGTTTGTTTACTGTATTTATGAGACTTTGACTTTGTTTGTGCTTGTTTGGAACACACACTGGCAGTTTTATTCAAACTACTTTGAAATCAAGTGGATAGAACCCTTTAACCCTTTCACCGCCAATGTCGCATTTTAGCACCACAATGGTTTGACAGCAATGTCACTAAAAAGCATCAAATCAGGGCCTGCTATCCAAAGACCCTATTTTCTTAATTTTGGGAGGTAAGGATAGGCCTAATGTTATACATGTTACAGTGTAATTCACAATATTGCAGGTGGTTTTTGATGTACACAGTTAAGTTTAATGGTATTTTTTTGTTGAAAAATTGCTGGCGGTGAAGGGGTTAAAAATAAAAGAAAGCGTATCATACGTGATTTCACTATACTATAACGACAAACACAAGACTTCAAGTTTGTTGTCTGTTTATGTTGGGGTTTTTCTTTTCCTCTTTTGGAAATTTTGGCTAAAGTAGGCAAATGGGTTTAGCATTTCCAAACTTTTGCATGGTCAGAAATTTTAAAATAGAAGAAATACAAATTACTGATTTTGTAGTTTTGTTTGAATGTATTAGATGTATTATTTATTTGTGTTTGTTTTTTATGGGCTTCCCTTATTTTTTAATGGAATCTCAATTTGTTTCCGGTGACTAGCCCTATTATATATTATCACTTCTCAAACAAGTTTATGCACTCCAAATCTGATAAAAGTTATATTTAACTTGTTTCCCACCAACCCAGACTGTCAACTCCTACTTTTTTTTTTAAAAAGGAGATACTTTTTATGTTAGTACATATTCATGTGCTATAATTTGGTCTCTTTTATTCCTCCTGACTGTAAATACATGTACAAAGTTTTGTGAAAGTCATAAATGCATAACTTTTGTGTTGATCTATAAGAACTGTCCAATAAATATTGCATTATATGAAGCACTGTTTAATACTTAATTTTATTACATCAGTTTTGGCCTTCATACTTTATTACTTTTATTGTCACTCTGAATGCACACTTAACTTCTACTTCTTCTGATTGGGGATGTTTATCCTGTCCAATGTCTTCGTTTAGACTTTAGCATGTGTGACGAGGTAATGGGTTAAAAGGCTAAGTCCCTAGGGAAGACTTTAGAAAATTTGCCTTTAGCCCACTTCTCTAGGGTATGGGAGATGAGCAACTTTCCCGGCCCCTTTTCATCTAATAAATTTATATTTGTGCCCGGGTTCTGGCTCGTCAGATGGTTGTAAGAAATACAAGTGGTTGAATTGCTCTAAATGGCAGACAGAGAGAAGTAGGGTTTTACATGAAATTACAAGACTCCCACTCTCATCAGTCTGACCAAAGGGTTCAGGATTATTTGACACTTGTATTTTATTTACTCCCAAAATCTGCATAAGATTATGCAACAATAATAATAAAGCAGCTCAATGGCGCCAAAACAAAATATGGATAAAAACACAATGAAATCCGAAAGGATTCACAAGACTTTTGTCTTTCTATAAGGTTCGCCCCATGCCGGAAGGGTTACTAATTATCTTCGGTGTCCGTAGGAAAGTTCAAATGATTGGCGCAGTCAGGTGGACTTAGCTGTTTGAAGTTCTGGGCTTGCTCGTCAGGTGAGAGTAGCTCCCAGTCGTTCCGATTACGGCTTCGCGGGATGGCACGGTTCAGGCGTGGTCTCCTCGCGGATTCTGGGTGCGGGTCGTCTTGGCGGCGATCCCGTCTTGGTGCTTGGTGGAGTCCGGGATAATCATCCGGCCCACGATGCCCTGCTGATAATCACAGGAGAAGGTGGATGTAGATCTCTATGGCTTAGAGACAAGGGGCTTCAGTCGGCAGGGAATTAGTGAATCCCAACCGGCTTGAAGGCTTCCCTTGTACAATAGCACTACATGTAGTTAATAAATAAACTGAATTTCAGTTAACAAACTGAGATCAGTAAAACATAAAAGGTGATCAAGACAACATCATTCTCCATCCAACACCTGGAAAGGAATGGTATCATAAAGTGCAAGATTGCGGCCCATAGGTTTCCTACTAAAAATAGTGCAAGATTGCGGCCCATAGGTTTCCTACTAAAAATAGACAAAAGGGTTAGTAGGCATAAACTCCGGTTCTGGTACCAAAAGTGTTCAAGTCAAAAACACACACACACAAATAATCAGTGCACATAAATAGAATAGAATGTTTACCACTTCTTTTCTATAACATATCTATCTACTCCTTATTCATCATTGAACATAGGATCTAGATCAAAACTAGAGTCAAACAAACCAGATCTCAATCACCTGCCATCAATAATACTTACTAGTGGGCTTATGATGACTGGTTGTGAGTGTTGCTCTAGCTACGTTTCAGCATCTTGTGTGACAACTTTTTCTCACCACTCCAATTATAGCCTTCACTTTCAAACAATGAAAGCCTGCTATTGGTGTATTACAGTCCACACGTCACAAGATTGCTGTTCTAAATGTACCGAACAATCACGCGCCTATTACATCCTTATCACGTGCCGACATTCAAAATCCTTCTCGTGCTCGGAAAAGCAAAACCTTCTTCAAAGGGAGATAACCTCGGTTGTCACGGGTAAGGACGCGGTGTCTTACAAAGGGAGATAACCGTGGTTCAAAAGGGATAATTGCCTTAGTCGGCGTTCGTTTTGAAGTAGCCGGGCAATTAACGTGGCGGTTGGTCGAGAAATGAAAAGGAGAGGGGGTGGGGAGGGGAGAAGGGGGGGGGGGGGGGGGTGTAGATAAGAAATAAAGAAAGCGGGTCGCGCGGGACACTTACGTCACAGCATGTATGTTCTTGATAAAAGTGCTTGTTTGTTTGCATGCATATTTTATTGTGTTTGAAAAATGCACTTTAAAGTGAAGCATTGCATTTGATGTAATTGTTAATATACCAGTCTATGCTCTGTTACTAACATGATTGGTTTGGTTTTTTCCGTGTCTCATCTTTTGGGCCGTACAGTGGCGTTGCTCCCATGCCGCTCTTTCCGAATCCCAACTCGCATCCACACCCTGGTTAGGTTGCAGAATCCGAAATCACTACCAGCAGTCCAAGGGGAGCGAATCTAAGTTAGGCCATCAGGGCGGCAAAGAACCGAGGAGACACTGTACACTGAGTCACTTGGTGGAGCCTGTTCTGAGCTAACATACGCAGGACACCACCTACTAAGGCCCCTACTGACGACAATAATGTCTTAGTCATGGAGCCATGAGTGAGGTCCTCCTCCAAGGGCATCACCATGACCTTCCATCGACAGCTCCCCAGAACATACTGATCCCCATAACTTTGACCCGAACGCACCAAGGACATAGACTGGTTGGAAATTGAAACCGAGGTCACCATGAGAGCAGGGCATGCAAGGCCACAGAATTTGAGACTTTTCTTTTTCTTTTTGATGATTGATGGAAATGAGGCGGATGAATATTCATGATGATGATGATGCTATGGAGTTCCGTATTTGTCTGAGACTTTATGACAAGGTTGTACTCTATGCGTCATTTTTATAATGATATCCCGGCGTTAACCAGGCTCGAGAACTACAGACACCTGCAGTGTTGGTCTTGAAATCAGAGCAACACTCTCAGAATTGCGGATGAAGCTTTACTGCATGGTTTCGCTTTCAATCCTCCCATAGCCACTCACTCTGGGTAGGACTCAGGAGTCGGTCCAGGACTGAAAAAAACCTCGCCTCTGATGGGATTCGAACCCGAGACCTCCCAGCCTGTAGTCCGTGATGTTACCACTACGCCATGGCGGCTGGTTACTAACATGATTGCTTGATTTTCATTTTTAAATGTTCAAGTCTAATGGATTTTCTTTATATACAATTTCAAGAATACATGTTCCACCCACACACTTTCAAATTTTGGTTTGTTTTTAATTGAATTACAGAGGGTAAAAGGAGAGAGGGAGAGAGTTATGCATTATTCGCTGGCGTCATTCTTATCAAATTAATCAAAAATGTGAACAGATGTTTTTATCTTGTATGTGTGCTTTTCTGTTTTATTTAGCTTGTACAGTGTAATAGACTAGAACTAGAAGATACCATGATTTTATTTTTTAGATATCTTGCTTGAAAGCTCAGTATAAAATTTATACTGAGCTTTCAAGCAAGATATCTAAAAAATAAAATGTCAAAAATTATTTTATTGAGCTTCACCTTAAAATATGTTCCTAGTTTCTTAAAAATGCAGATAATTACGGTAATTTACTACTTTTCGTTGGTATTTATTCTGTTTTATTAATTTGTACGAAAGGAGAAGAATCAAAAAATTTCAGAAAGAGAAAGAAAAAAAGAAGTGAATTAATCATTTATATGTGTGTGTGTGTTGTTTAAGTTTTTTTCATGTTTTTGTTTTCTTGGTTTTGTTATCATTGTTCGTGTTTTTTATTACCCATTTTCAAATGTCTGCTCTCTTTTTTTCTTCTCTGAAATAAAATGTCCCTTGGAGCTAGCACGTACAACAGTACATATTGATGAACTTGGGCACTTACCGTCCCCTCCTCACTGCCTATATCTTCTTCTTGCAAATCGCATCCTCCATCAACAAATTGATGATTA
>JAGGCT020001381.1:0-25000 GCA_017654935.2 Phymorhynchus buccinoides
GTTGGTCCCTGAAAGGAGAAAGAACGTTGACCGAAGGACTTTGTTCTGACAGAAGGAACACGGGAAAAACGAGTGTCAGCAGAAGAACGAAGTTGACGGGATGGGGTGTAGATGTGTAGAATGTCAGAAAGATATTGTGGTCCAGTACCAGAGACAGAGGAGAAACAGATGGAAGCCAGCTTATAGTCAATCCGACTCTGAACCGGGAGCCAGTGGAGGGACTGCAACAGAGAGTGACATGTTGACGTCTAGATGATCTGCAGACAAGTCTGATAAGAGTGGAGTAACACTTTTATTTCGAGTGCGCAGGCGTTGCTGTAACGGGGGGGTGGGGGTCACTGACATAAGCAGGCACTTGGCATTTGATGGGAGTGAAGTGTGATGTCTTGGGCAAATGTATTCGCCCATGGTGCTAGAAGAGCTAAGACGCACTCGTGGTTACAGAACTTGATCAGAAATAATACGGTACGTTGCTTACAAGACGTGTGGCTAACCTGGTAAATAATGTTCTAGCGCCCAAGACGACTGCGTCATTTCTATCATGGTTTCGGCTGAAGCTAGTGGTCAGAGTGTTGTTGGGTTTTTTCCTAGCGCCAAGATTGAAAGGGTCATTATTGAAGTACATTGTTTTTAGTCGACGCTAGTGGTCACTGCCCTGCAAAACAGCATGCAGGGGAAGCGGAGTAGGGGAAGACGGGGTAAAAAGCGAATGGGCGGGTAAGAAGCCCACCCCAATTATCTCATGAAATGAAGCAAATTTCAGTCTCATTTTGCCCATGAGACGAGTGTTAATGTCTAGCATTCGTCTCATGGGCAACTTTGACTGAAATTTTCTTTATTTCATGAGATAATTGGGGTGGGCTTCTTACCCGCCCATGCGCTTTTTACCCCGTCTTCCCCTATGTTAGCCTATCTGCTTTTAGTTGTCAGTGCTGACAGCCTGAAACCAAATCATCATCCGTCTCTCACACCATCTGGTCCATTAGGGATCGAACGTGGACCGTATAAATATGACAAAAAGCATCAGGTAACAAACAGCATCCTGATATATCTATCTGGACCTGTATGTACAAGTATAGAATTAAAGCGTCTTGGTGGCAATTACTTTATGTAATATGCGCGTGGTTTGTCTGCATCTGCTACAATCTGCATAGTCACGTGCATGGGCACATGCCTTCCTGTAATAATGTATAAAATCATGTTTATATAAATGATACTAATGTATTCCTTTTCCAAATGAGGTTGTGGTTTCGACGGCTCACGCACTGGTGTCCAAACCTCTTGATACTTGAGACCACACTGCTAATGCCTATTGTATAAGGAATCATATTTCCTACACAAACATGTGGCATTCTGTTTTGACTTCATATAAAATTAATGGTTTAGCATCATTAAAAAAAAAAAAAAAAAAAAAAACTAGCTTTTTTTTTTTTTTATAGCTTATTTCAATATTATTGAGTAAAAAACACAACATATTTAACATCTTGACCAAAATCCATCTCACAGATGCATTATCAAATTAATTGATCCCAACTGTTTTGCAGATGTCTGTATTAATGTTGGGATTTATTATTTTAATCTTGTTGACTTTTTGCTCCTTTTGTTGCCTGCTTTTTTTCTCCTTTTGCTATATTTGCTGTTTGCTGTTTTCTTGTTTGTCTATGTTGATAAAGGCGCATTCGCCGAAATATCCAGTAGTTTTGCTTTGTCTCTTGTGAATAAAATAACGTCACTTTACACTTGTCGTGTAGTTGTTTGTTTCTTGTATGCATCAATGTTGATTTCGCAATTGTAAAACAGTGGTACATTTCTAAGTTGTGCTCTGCAACATCCTAAAGCTACAGTGGCGGTCTACCTGGACTAAGTTCAGGCGGCAAATATCGCCTCTCTTGTCTCTGCTGTTGTTTCCTATGTCTTACGTAAAAGTCATACACAGCTAACGCTGCGTCAGCTTGCTGCTGCCGCTTAGATGTCGTAATTGCCGTTGTCCACGACTAAACGCACGTACACCACGAAGTGTTTTTGTACCCGTGACTAAGTAAAAGAAAGAATGAAACAAATAAGCACTCGCGTTTCCGTACGGAAGTATGTAGTTGTGTGTACGTGCGCTTGGACTTGTTTGTCACAAGCTGTACTGATTAAGTTAGTTTTCCAGTGCCTGCAAAATGTATGTTTTTAACGTAGCCACCATCACAATAAACTTCATATTCATGGCAAACGTACAATTGTTTTAGCGGATTTCCCATGCGGAAACCCGTGCGCAATCCATAAATAAGTGAAACAAAGAAGGGAAAAGATTTGCGCACGTGTCCGAATTTCCCCTATATGCGTAAACCGTTATCCTTCTTTCTTCCATTTATTTAGGGTTTTCCGTACGGAACTTACGCGTCTAATGTGAACCCGGCCTTAGAGATAAATATTAGTGAAAGTGGCATCGTTGTACCAGCCATTCGTTTTTACTGTCTGTTGCAGTCACGATTCCTCCCAGTTTATGTAAGCGTGCTGTGGGACTACCTCCTCACGGCGTGTGTCGGAACAGACTTGCTTTTGTGTCAGCTTCTAACACCTGAGTATCCCTCCTGGGGGGTGTCATCCGAGCTGCAGCCCATTAACTGTGTTACTGTGGGTTAATTCCATGAAGCAGACACGACAGCAGAATGGCCTTCACTGGGGTTACGTAGCATTGTGCGCCCGTCTTCACATCTCCCCAATTTTCTCTCTCTATGTATCCCCGTCTCTATATATGTCCCCGTCTTAAATCTCTCCGTCTCTATGTGTATCCTAACCCTATCCCTAACCCAGACACAGACTTTAATCCCTAGCCCCATCCCTAAACCTACCCCTTTCCCTAATCCGTGCGGACACATGGAGACAGGGACACATAGAAGGGGACACATAGAAACGGGGACACATAGAAGGGGACACATAGAAACGGGGACATAGACTCCTGGGCGGCCTTAAAAAGACATTGACCCATGATTTCAGGTCTTTTAGAAATAATGGGACACAGTTTCCCCCCTATGTTCAGACATACTTTAGGCATTAGTTTTTCGTTTCGGTTTGATAGCAGCAACACTGTATGCAAACAGCACATAAACAACACAATATTAATATTCAGGGAATATTATTATTATTATTATTATTATTATTATTATTATTATTATTATTATTTTCATTATTTTTATTATTATTATTATTATTATTATTATTATTACCATTATCATTATTATTATTATTATTATTATTATTATTATTATTATATAATAAGCCTAGGCCCATTCTACCATGTAGGCTACAGGGCGCTTTACACATAACAATATTGAAAAATAGAATAGAGCAGCAAGTGCAGATAAGAGTAAATGACAACAACAGCATCTACGTCTACAAGTTGTACTGCCTTTCATTATAAGTCTTGGAAGGAAAAGAACTAACCAAAAGCAGAACGGACACCGAGCCTACGAGAACAGTGACTTTGTGTAGGGAAATCATGTAGCCACCAAATGCAACATTAGTTGAATGCTTCATGACTGGGATGATTGCTGGTGCTACCGAAATTAACAAACTCTCCGATAAACAGTATCCCAAACCCCGTAATATGAACCTAAAGAGAAGACAAGTATTTATTTATTTATTTATTTTTCCATTATAGTCCCGTCAACAGCTATGGTCATCTCAGGACTATCACCGCGTAACGTTTGACCACTTACTACAACACTCATCAATGTATCTTACCAACGTTCAACAACCTGTAAACCACAAAACATACAGTACAATTCATAACATGACACCTCCATCATTGCACCCTATAGCACATAAGTCCACACAGTGCTGGAGACGTTGAGCCACTCTGCTCTATTTATCGGATCCAGATAAAACAAAAACAGTAAAAAAGGATAACAAACACATACTAGTAAAAAAAACAATATATAAAACTTGCCATATAGGCAAATATGCACTGCAGAATGGACAACAGGTGCCCACTCAAGTGCGCAAGGTCTCACGTGTGGACGCCAGTGAACAATTAAAAAAAAAACACCTGGCATGTCATAAATTGTCCCATAGATCAGAGATAAAAAGGAACATTCAAAAGATAGATTTGTAAGGAAAGATGAAAGAACAGATTGAAGATCCGGGGAGACAGAAATCAGACGAAATGGAAAACTGCAGATCTTGTCGGGAGACTTAATGGGGGGGAAAGAGATAGTAAAATACATGGTAGGCAGAAACATAGGAAAGGTAAGAAAAAGGGGTGGGCACCCCCGCCACGTGAAGGCTGGCCCACAGGGGCGAGAAGACAAGTAACAGATTAGAGAGAAAGTAAAGGTGCAGATCAACGCCCCTCCCCCTCTTCGATTCTGAGGCTCTCCCCGCATTTTCAGACTTGCCTTTCTCAGCAAATAGTTAGCTGTATGTTATCAACTTTGTGAGCAAATTATCTTTGTTGAATAATTAATCGCAGTCATGAATGAAAAATGGTGTTTTACGTCCTCTCGGTCATAGACACATATGGGACATTTGTAAATACAAAGATGGTGGGAACAATACTGGCTGCAATGCCCGGAGGCAGTGCAACACCAGTAAAGTCCCGAGTTTTTAACAATATAGATATGTGGTATTAATCGCAGTCATAATAAAGGCCATTATTTAATATGTAGCGCAATACACACAACAGCCGCGGAGCGTTGGTCACTGTCTTGGTTCATTGAGTTCTTTCCGTCTTGCCTGTATCTTCTACATCTTTACCTGTACCTCTAGTATTATTGAATGCATGTTTTTAATTATGTAAATGGATGAACATTAACGTTAAATATAGGAAACGATAGAGGCTGAAGTGCTCAATCTGCAATAAGAAATGCAAGACTGAAAACAACCGGAAAGAATCGAGAAATGGAGTAGGGTGTGTGGATCTGCAACTTTACCGAAAGACTAAGCAACGTGTATGTGAACACAAATTTATGCTACAATAACTTGCTGTAGACATTAGACATGAATTATGTAACATTCGCTACAATGTAAATCAACTGAAACAACCAAGTTGTTTTAATTATTTCGTGTGTTGTTTATCTCTGTCTTTCTTTCTTAATGGAAATGAAACAAAAGCTGTACCTGGCTGGCTAATAGCAACTACGATTCTACCAGACGTCAACATCACTTTGCCAGACGAACAATATATATCAATTTACACTCGCGATCTAACTCCATTAATTGTTAATGACTATTGAGCCATAGAGAGGCATTGTCTGCTTCCGCCATTAACACAATGTCACGTGGTCAAAGTACCCGGATGGCCTGTTCTAGACAGGAGATGCCTCGGAAGTTGGCACAGACCCCTTATACACACGGTATATACTCCCTAGCAACAAGGGAATTACCATTGAATATATACCGACTATGTATGGCTTCTGCTAATGTTGAATAATATTGAGTTGTTGTCAGTGATACGTGCACATGCTTTTATTTCTATGTTGGTGGGACAACTCCTTCAGTGTCATTTTATTTTTGTTCTTTCCCAATGCTTACTTTTGATTATTTGCGTCCACAAATGCACGTGTGGATAAGATGAAGGCTAATGTATAGTTGTGGGTTTGTTTTGGTGGTTGTGCATATTTGCTTTTGAGTGCAGGCACACGCGCGCGCGCGTGTATGTGTATGTATGCGCGCTCTCGCGCGTGAGTGAGTTTGGAAATCTATATAATAATGGGTGTGGGTATGTGAATAGATGTGTATATATGTACGCGTATGTATGAATGTATGTGTGTGTGCATGTGTGTGTGTGCGTGTGTGTGTGCGTGTGCGTGTGCGCGCGCGCTCGCTCGCGCGTGAGTGAGTTTGTAAATCTATATAATTATGGGTGTGTGTATGTGTACAGATGTGCATACGTGCGCGTGTGTAGCCTATGTATGTACGTGTGTGTCTGTATGCATGATTGTGTGTGTGCGCGCGCGTGTGCACTAAGAGATGATTACACACGCGCGCGCCACACACAAACACACACGCACGTGTGTAATCATCTCTTAGTGTGTGAGGGTGGCTAGCAGGCAGCGGTGGCACCGTGGAGGGTGGTCGTGGTTTATTCGATATATATTATGCAAACTGGGACAACATATGGGAAAGAAATCCCACACACAGACAAAGCTTCAATGAAAACTGTTCCAAACTCTCCAAAAACACCCCCCACAAAAACCAAAAAAACTGACAAAGCACAAACATTTGTTTTGTGATCGTGAGGCCTGCATCGTGGGTTCTATGTCTAGGAGGTGAGGTGGACGATTGGTTTCCCAGCCCCTGAGTGCAGTATGTCTGTCACCAAGTGGAGGAGAGAGATAATGGGTTTCCCGCGGGAAGCATCACCACAGCTAAAAGCGAGCGAGAGAGAGAGAGAGAGAGAGAGAGAGAGAGAGAGGGGGGGGGGCACAAGAAAGACCTGAAACTCTTTCCTGTTCTTATTTGTTTTATTATTTTTCTATTATTTCTTCTCAAACGTGCTTGCTTGTATACCATTAAGGGTTACAGTTAGTCGTTTCCACAGATGAACTCGCTGAAGTTTAAGTAAGTACCTAAACCTGGTGCCAAAAAGTTAAGCACCCTTTTGCTAAGCAATGCCAAAACATATTTGTCTGGGCGATTCATACGAATTGGTTAGATCGATACAGATTTGGCTGACTTATGTATGCCGTTCTGCAGGACTAATGTCACCTGGTCTACATTCACATGTCCCTGTGGGTGACGCAATATTAGATTTGATCGATTGGTTGATTTAATTTAAAGTCTGTTCGCAACAATGGAGATATTAGACTTTAAAAAACACATCAAAAACAAAAACATACATAACAAAAACAGCAACTTAACAACGACAACAAATCAATGAATTAAAATGAGGCGGAAAATGAGTGTGTGAGTGAGTGAGTGTGTGTGTGTGTGTGTGTGTGTGCGTGTGTGCGTGTGTGTGCGTGCGTGCGTGTGTGCGTGTGCGTGCGTGCGTGCGTGTGCGTGCGTGTGTGTGCGTGCGTGCGTGCGTGCGTGTGCGTGTGCGTGCGTGCGTGCGTGTGTGTGTGTGTGTGTGTGTGTGTGTGTGTGTGTGTGTGTGTGTGTGTACACCTATGTGTGTGAGTGCTTATCAACAACAATATGAAACCGTAAACTAACGAATCAATTAAAACAAATGAACAATCTCAGGACTGGATATAACTTTTGCAATATCAATCACGCAATATTAGAGACGCGTTAAGAAAGAGCATGCTCAAGGCTCCTGCTACCTCATATCACATCAGGTATTAACTGCGGTTCAAGCAAAAGCAAGTTTCCTAACTTTGTCCTAAAGCTTTATGTCGCTTCGTTTAATGTTGATTTGCTCCTGAAATAAAACCAGTAATGTGGCAAGCAAACCTACCAGCACTTGGGAGAAGGAAACGATATCTATCTCCGCCATGTGGATAACATTGTATTAACTTCTTGTTGTTGTTGCTGTCGTTCTAAGGCTTAAAGACTCCAGGGATCATCACAACAGCCGAAGCAATTGAACACTATGGTACAAATGCACCAACTAAGGATGAGAACATTACGTGTGTGACCGTTTTTTGATTACCCTGCCACGTGGGCAGCCACACTCCGACTTCGGAGGAATTGTACTGTGTAAGATATCGGGAATGTGCAACACGGTTACAAGGAAACGGATACGCCATATGAAAAGCAAAGCAAACAACAACAACAACAAAACATACACGGGAATATATGAACGTACGATGTTAGTCGATCAGTTTTAGCTTATAATACACAGCCATATAGCATCAGGCAACATAATAGCTAGTGGGGCATCAACACAGTGCAGGCTATATTATAGAGTTCATGGCACTCCATTTCCAGCGCCGTGTAACGCTAAGCACTAAACGTATTCTGGAGAGACGCTCTCCATTTGTCATATATGTAACACCATGCATTTTTCCATGAACGTGAAGGGTGGTAGGGTGTCACGTGATCCATGTCTATTTCAGTTGTTAGCAAAAGTGTCTGTTATTGATATCAATGTATCAACTGATCAACGTGTCTGTTATTGATATCAATGTATCAACTGATCAACGTGTCTGTTATTGATATCAATGCACCAACTGATCAACGTGTCTGTTATTGATATCAATGCATCAACTGATCAACGTGTCTGTTATTGATATCAATGCACCAACTGATCAAAGTGTCTGTTATTGATATCAATGCACCAACTGATCAAAGTGTCTGTTGTTGATATCAATGCACCAACTGATCAAAGTGTCTGTTGTTGATATCAATGCATCAACTGATCAACCTGTCTGAATGTTAAGAACGTGAGATATTTGGCCTGTTATGCTGATCAGCATTAATGAGAGAGCTTCAGGCGGCCTTACTGGAGATTACTGTCTCTGCTTACCTCACTTCCCTTTGTCAAATAAAAGGGGGAACATTAATTTATGGAGCGCGCCAGAGAGAGAGAGAGAGAGAGAGAGAGAGAGAGAGAGAGAGAGAGAGAGAGAGAGAGAGAGAGAGAGAGAGAGAGAGAGAGAGAGAGAGAGAGAGAGAGAGAGAGAGAGAGAGAGAGAGAGAGAGGAGGAGAGAGAGAGATATAGAGTGAGAGAGAGAGAGAGAGAGAGACAGACAGACAGACAGAGAGACACAGAGAGAGACACAAAGAGAGAGGGCGAGACAGAGAGAAAGAGAGAGAGCGAGTCTGGCGTTGCTAAGAAACTGTCTCTAAATGAAACAACACCTGGTTATCTAAGGCCAAGGACGATAATTCCACCTAAACATCCCATTGACAGTGAGATGTTGATTATTATATCGAGGGTTGAAGGCTAGAGGGTACTGTCATGTTCACAGGTGAGATCCAAAAATAATATCAGCTTTTTATTATTTTATATGTGCCAGTGCCTTTTGGCTTTACTTGCACAGAATGATAGCGCCTCCTGGCATTTAGCCTTGGAAACATGGCTTAACCGAACTGCCCGATTTCTTATTATTATGTGTAAGAGAAAGTGAATACGTGCATCAACTTCAAGAACCACGAAGTTTATCAAAATAAAGCAATTGTGACCCAGCACCACGAAAGGGACATTAAGTGTCAAACTGACCATTCTGAGATAATTATACATTGGGAAACTTCAGACAATTCTCTTTCTAACGATACAAGAACCATTCTTGTATCGTTTTCCGTTCCAGGGTTATGAGCATTTAAAGTTAATAGACTGTGTTTTCTCAAAATGGCCGACGCTCACCCTACACTAGGTGAAGAAGATGCATTGACCTACTCGTTACAAAACACTTATAAGACCATTTAGAGACCATAGTAAAGACTGTCCTTTATAAATATGAAAGATAAGATGTAAGAGAACACAAATATACCCATAACTCAAAATTAACAAAAAATGAGATTTTTGAATTTGCAAGCCTGCTGTGAGAAACTAGCCCAGCGACGTAATGTCCCTTTCGTGGTGCTGGGTCACAATTATGTTCTTAGCATAGACCGAATTGTCCAAAAGCTTTCTGATTTGCTTGCGAAAGTTTTTAAGATTCAGAGTCACTCTCATACCACAAAAATCGAACACTCATAGGGCTGCAATACAGAGATAAATGTCGAGAGAAACAGAGGAACAGACACAGTGAGACAGACACACATACACAAACAGACAGACAAGGGAGTAAGCGGGCAGACCCAAGAACACACACGAATACACTCAATAGGCCTGTAGATTGGCAGAGCGTGAGCAATGCAATCAGAAAGACCGGACGAGAAAGAGTGACAAATGTGTGGAGGTTTAGAGAGGCATGGAAATTAGAAAGAGACCGCTGAGAAAAGGCACAGACATTTAGAACACACACACACACACACACACACACACACACACTCTGAGAGAGAGAGAGAGAGAGAGAGAGAGAGAGAGAGAGAGAGAGAGAGAGAGAGAGAGAGAGAGAGAGAGAGAGAGAGAGAGAGAGAGAGAGAGAGAGAGAGAGAGAGAGAGAGAGAGAGAGAGAGAGAGAGAGAGAGAGAGAGAGAGAGAGAGAAAGAGAGAAAGAAAGAGAGGAGAGAGAGAGAGAGAGAGAGAGAGAGAGAGAGAGAGAGAGAGAGAGAGAGAGAGAGAGAGAGAGAGAGAGAGAGAGCACTGAACACTGATTTTCTGACATTGAATTGTCATTACCTCAAAAGTTCTGATGACAAGAGGAGTTATAGGAATTGTGCATTTTTTTTCTCCAGAAATGAAATGATAAATCTCTCCAAATAAAATAATAAAATAAAATCACATGAGAGAGAGAGGGAGAGAGAGAGAGAGAGAGAGAGAGAGAGAGAGAGGGGGAGAGAGAGAGAGAGAGAGAGAGAGAGGGGAGAGAGAGAGAGAGAGAGAGAGAGAGAGAGAGAGAGAGAGAGAGAGAGAGAGAGAGAGAGAGAGAGAGAGAGAGAGAGAGAGAGAGAGAGAGAGAGAGAGAGAGAGAGAGAGAGAGAGAGAGAGAGAGAGAGAGAGAGAGAGAGAGGAGAGAGAGAGAGAGGCCAATGACATACAACATGGAAACATAACACGTTTATAATAAATAATAAAAACAAATCACATGAGAGAGAGAGAGGGGAGAGAGAGAGAGAGAGAGAGAGAGAGAGAGAGAGAGAGAGAGAGAGAGAGAGAGAGAGAGATAAATAGACACAGAGAGGCAGACAGACAGACAGAGAGAGATAGAGAGACAGAGAGAGACAGAGAGAGAGACAGAGAGAGAGAGAGAGAGAGAGAGAGAGAGAGAGAGAGAGAGAGAGAGAGAGAGAGAGATAGACAGAGAGAGGCAGAGAGAGACAGACAGACAGAGAGAGAGCAGAGAGACAGAGAGAGAGAGAGAGAGAGAGAGAGAGAGAGAGAGAGAGAGAGAGAGAGAGAGAGAGAGAGAGAGAGAGAGAGAGAGAGAGAGAGAGAGAGAGAGAGAGAGAGAGAGAGAGAGAGAGAGAGAGAGAGAGAGAGAGAGAGAGAGAGAGAGAGAGAGAGAGAGAGAGAGAGAGAGAGAGAGAGAGAGAGAGAGAGAGAGAGAGAGAGAGAGAGAGAGAGAGAGAGAGAGAGAGAGAGAGAGAGAGAGAGAGAGCGAGAGAGACACAGAGACATAGACAGAGAAACAGATAGAGATATAGAGAGATACGCATACACAAACGCACGCGCGGGGACACACATTAGTAGTACACATTAGCACCGTAACGCTCTGTCATTGACACACACATCAATAATCAACAAACGAAGTCAAGGCGCACTCACGTCCTGTGTCTCCCAGCTCCAGCGGTTGTGCTGAACGAAGGACAGACCGACGATGGAGGCGACGAAGACGACGACGACGAACAAGGCCACCACCACGCACGTGGCCAGCGAGCACCCGCAGCAGCAGCAGCAGCCACCCGCATCAGCAGACACCCAGCTGGAGCCACCCCGAAAGGCTCGGAGAAAGACCTGTTCGTGTGTACTGATCACGTCTTCGTACATGGTTTGAGTATGTCCTGGTCATTCACAGGAGATTGTTGGCAATACTGTTTATAAGACCTGAGATGATGCTTCAGCGTACAGTATTGTTGTTTAGCAGTAAACAACAACGCAAAATACGATGTTAATGTGGTTCTGCATTGTTGTTATTTCCGTCTAGAGAATTATGATCCAAACACTTTTTTTTTAAATTGTGGTATTCCAGGAAGATCAAGTCAATACACATCTTCTCTCATCGATCTGTCAATGACTGATCCCGAATGAAAAGAAACAAACAAACAAAACTACGACAACAAAACCAATCGAGGCCTTCGAACACTATCTCATTCACCCCAAAAGTACTTATTTTGTAGAGTCCTACTCTTCCTGCAGTTTTCTGCTGGCGCATTATAATGCTGCAACTGGTTTTAGCATTGCATCCGATACACATGTTTCGTTCTTCCATCTCTCAGCACAGCAGACCAGATATTGCTTTCTGTCTTTACCCTCTGTTGTCTGATTCACAACTCATGCAGTTACAACTACAACGAACAGTGTTCACCTCAGAATGGATAGTCACAGTAGGCTATTATTATTATTATTAGTCCCCGAGCCGAAGGTTCGGGGAACTATTGTTTCTGTCTGGTCCGTCCGGCGTCCGTCCGTCCGGCGTGCCTCCGTCCGTCCGTCCGGCTATTCGTCTGTTTTTCTAAAAAACTATTCAGTCTATCATCATCAAATTTGGTATACTAGTTTGCCAAGGTGCAAGCTATCCACTGATGTATTTAGTTTTACATTAAGGTCAAGGTCGCGCCAGTTACGGGGTTCAAACCCCAAAACACATAATCGCTAATATCTCGCGAAGATTTGCATGTATTTCAATGCAGGTTTTTTCACATTTCTTGATGAGTGGTCTATAACACAGTTGTCATGAATTGTTCTGTGCGCTCGTGTGCGCATGATCGCGCGCACTCAAATCACGGGTCCGAACCCCAAGGCTATGACTTGAAAATTTCACAAAGCATTGTTGGAAACTTCATGGTTTGAAACTCTATCTGTTGACTGATGATTTGATGTAAATATGACAAGTGAACCCGTAAGCCTAGACTCCACCATAGACAGAGAAAGAGAGCGGTGAGGGAGAGAGACAGAGACAGAGAGAGAGAGAGCGGTGAGAGAGAGAGAGAGAGAGAGAGAGAGAGAGAGAGAGAGAGAGAGAGAGAGAGAGAGAGAGAGAGAGAGAGAGAGAGAGAGAGAGAGAGAGAGAGAGAGAGAGAGAGAGAGAGAGAGAGAGAGAGAGAGAGAGAGAGAGAGAGAGAGAGAGAGAGGGAGGGAAAATTTGAACTTTTTTTCAAGGATAAAGATTTTTGGCAACGCCTAGTCTTCCAATCTGTCCTTGGTACATATACGAACATAGAATACAAACATGGCAAGGCATAAAATTACACATACATAATATGGAGAGAGAGAGAGGGGGGGGGGGGGGGTAGCAAACAGTTGGCTGTAGCACTGTGGCTCACACTTGACTACTGAGTTCCTGCGCGCGTATGCTAGCCTGCTGGCATCGCAGAGTCTTGCTTGCCTCAGTGACTGGATGGATGGGGGAAGGAGGTGCATTAGAGGAGGAGGTGGGTGGGTTTCACGATAGTGCATAGGTGGAAACTAAAAAACTAAATGATCCCAATTGAACGGCCGTGACTAGACCCTTTGTGTCACAGGCCCTATATGTCCCACTTCTTTCCGGCCGTCCATCCGTCTGTGCGTGCGTCCTGTTTTCAGTTCTCAATGGTCTCCCCGCTGTGTGTACAGCCGACACATTCCGATTTTGGAGTAGCTCGGCGATGCTGCGACGGGACTTTGCAGACGCTCGGCGTTGCACTTGTTATTATTATTATTATTATTATTATTATTATCGTGCTGCATGCTACCAGCAGACTGAACACTGTTACCTACATACAACACAACACGCGCAGATGTAAAAAAAAAGAAACTGGTTGCAAAACATACGAACTGTATTTTTATCTTGTCATATAATCAGTTAAGCAGCGATTGCAATCCGAGACTCTTGTGACCTACGTTTGTTTCTGATTTAGTACCGTTTAAGATTACAGACGTTTCCCTCAACATCATTCCATTCCCAAAGGCAGTTTTTGGTATAAGATACAATCATCCAAAATGAAGGACTAACACAAGCACAAAATAGATCAATGTAAGCTACCGCTGCAGTATTTTCAACTTTAAGAAGAAACAACTAATGAAACCGCACGCTGACCTAATGTAAAAGTAATTTGATAGTAGGACAGAAGTCACATTGAAATAGGGCTTTTGCCACGTGAGGGCGACCTTGAATTTCACAGAGTTGAATTTAGAGAGTTGAATTAGAAAGGTCAGCGTAACTCGGGCAGAACGAGTGCGGGTAAAATTAGTAGTCTAGTATAGAGAACGAACACACGTGGCAAATCCTATTGAAAAGGAATGAAGCTGGAGGAAAGGTTAAGCCATATTTTCACAGGAACCTGTCACCTGACGCGATCTGTACACGCTGAACCAGAACCAGTCCTACAACTCACGACATTGCTGTTAGCAGGAACCTGTCACCTGACGCGTTCTGTACACGCTGAACCAGAACCAGTCCTACAACTCACGACATTGCTGTTAGCAGGAACCTGATTCATGGAGTTCAGCACTAAAGGTGCATGAGTATCTCAGTGTAGAAGCAACAGAAAAAGAATGGAAAGAGGAAAACTTAGTAACAACACTGGTTTTTATCATTTAATGGCACGCTAGAGCGCGCGCATGTGTGTGTGTGTGTGTGTGTGTGTGTGTGTGTGTGTGTGTGTGTGTGTGTGTGTGTGTGTGTGTGTGTGTGTGTGTGTGTGTGTGTGTGTGTGTGTCTGTGTGTGTGTGTGTGTGTGTGTGTGTGTGTGTGTGTGTGTGTGTGTGTGTGTGTGTGTGTGTGTGTGTGTGTGTGTGTGTGTGTGTGTGAGTGTGTGTGTGTATATGTGTGTGTGTGTGTGTGTGTGTGTGTGTGTGTGTGTGTGTGTGTGTGTGTGTGTGTGTTTGCGTAAACAAAATATCGATGGATTGGAGTCAAAACGGACTATCTTTAGATAGTCCATTGACGTATTATTGAACCTATTACAGAAACTAATAACTTGTATCAAACAATGACTGCAGAAATATATAAATGGGGTTATGCTTTTTATATGTTTGCAGTCTTTTTCTGATACAAGTTATTAGTTTTCGTGCTAAGTTCAATCATATGTCAATGGACTATCTAAAGATAGTCCGTTTTGACTCCAAGCCATCGAAATGTTGTTCCCGTTTTGCGTGGAAAAAAACATTAGCAAGTGGAAGTTCTGGAATCACTTTGGTGACTTCATACCCTTATTTAACACTTTAAAAGCCTATACGTGACTTTGAATTATACAGAATGCGCCTGATTGATGAGAATGTACAATATGATAGGTTCTTGACCAACATCCTCTAGGGAAAGTTTAAAAGGAGCACAGACAAATTCCGATGCTAAATGCATACAATAAAAAAATGAACATATTTCCCGTAGATAGAAAATTGATTACTAGGGGAAGACGGGGTAAAAAAATGGGCGGGTGCCCACCCCAAACATGAAATGAAGCAAATTTCAGTCTCATTTTGCCCATGAGACGAGCGTTTCCATTCGTCAGCAAATTTGAGACATTTTCTTTATTTCATGATTTCTACATGCGCTTTTTATTTCAACGAAATTAGACAAAAGATAGGCCGGGCCTATAAAGAAACTGGCAGAAATGTGTTGCACTTTTCAGCCAGAGACACTGCTGCGTTTATGTCTAGCTGCTGAGGCAAGTGAGAATGATTGCGTTTCTCCTTCATTCGAACCCCTTGGCAATTATGGTGCATGCATCTTCCAAAGGCTGTGCAGGAGTTACAGGCGTTCTGTACGAGTAAACGGGGCGCAACGAGCGTATAGTGTAGTGATACATTTATGTGCTAGGCATCCCGTAGTTAGACGTAAACTAGTCAAAACGAGTTAAGGATCCCTTGGTATTTTTGTCTTATTCTGCTGACGATTTTGCTGTCAATTCAAAGAAAATACAACGAAACAAATGTCGTTGGTATTTCTGGCGAAGAGAAAAAATCAAAAAAAAACCCATTCTGGTGAATTATTTCTTTACATTCTAAATATGGTTAGACGTAAACTAGTCAAAACGAGTTAAGGATCCTTTGGTATTTTGTCTTATTCTGCTGACGATGTTGCTGCCAATTAAAAGAAAACTTTAACGAAGCAAATGTCGTTGATATTTCTGGTGAATTATTTCTTTACATTCTAAATAAATTATGGTTATACTATTTTATAGTGTTGCATTTGTCATCTGATATAACAAGCCAATTGCCTCCAATGGGCGCAAACGTTTGCTGTTTCTCCATTCACAGTAGAGTTGTTATCGGCAGAAAACGGCCAGACACACATGCAGTATCACGCTACGCTACTATGAACAATAGTTATCAACGGCTGCTTAACCCTTTCACCGCCAACCATATTTCAACCAAATATTTTCATTAAATTTACCTGGATAGAGAACAAAATCCATCTGTAGTATTGGGGATTCTTCTGTGACATATATAAAATAAGGTCTATCCTTACTTCCCAAAACTAAGACAATAGGGTCTTTGGATAATAGACCCCGATTTGATGCCTTTTAGTGACATAGGTGTCAAATCACTGTGGTGCTAAAATGCGACTTTGGCGGTGAAAGGGTTAATCGGATGGTTTGTGCAAACCGGTCCCTTCTTGACTAGTTAGTTAGGTAGTTACTTACTTACTTACTTACTTACTTACTTACTTACTTACTTACTTACTTACTTACTTAGTCATTTATAGCCCCGTCGACAGCTATGGTCATCTCAGGACTGTCACCACGTAAAGTTCGACCACGTATTACAAAACACACATCAAAATATTTTACCAAAGTTCAACAACCTGAAAACATTACAACAAACTAAAACAACAACTAATAAATGGCATGACACCTTCATCATTGTAAGCTTACACCATAGCCCTTGCTGCCTACCTACAGAACTAAAATTGTAAATAGAAAATTGTTTGCCCTTTTTGTGACAAGTATATACTTGTATGTGCCTATTTGGAAAAAAAACCCACACAAAAAAAAAACAAAAAACCTGATGATATTCAAAATACCAGTGAAAGAAATCACACAGAGGTCCCTGAAGACGTCTAAAAGGAATTCACGCGGGCCTTCTCGATACAACATCCAGATGCTAAAAAAATGAAGTGCATTGAAAGGAATTTGCATTATAAATAAGGACAGGTGTCTTCTTCGTATATGTGCGGGGGGGGGGGGGGGGGGGGGGGGGAATCCACCGTGGGTTGGATTGCAAATGCAGCGAACAGAAAAAGAGGCAAAGAACAAAGGGGGAAAATATAAGGCGAATAGAGAAGACACGTTCACCCGCTCACGTGTGTACATAATTATGCATTTACACATGTACACGCACACGCATTTACATAAGCTTACACCTGCCCAGAGAGAGAGAGAGAGAGAGAGAGAGAGAGAGAGAGAGAGAGAGAGAGAGAGAGAGAGAGAGAGAGGAGAGAGAGAGAGAGAGAGAGAGAGAGAGAGAGAGAGAGAGAGAGAGAGAGAGAGAGAGAGAGAGAGAGAGACATAATACGAATACGAATACGAATGCAACTATTTCTCTGATATGATATGAATACAAACTTTTTTTCTCTGACGTCAAAGACACGTTTAAAAATAATACCCAGCTCAAGTTATTGCAGAGAGAGAGAGAGAGAGAGAGAGAGAGAGAGAGAGAGATGAGAGAGAGAGAGAGAGAGAGAGAGAGAGAGAGAGAGAGAGAGAGAGAGAGAGAGAGAGAGAGAGAGACAGACAGACAGACAGACAGACAGAGAGAGAGAGAGTTATGTAAGCGTAAATAATATTTAGCCTATTTCTCTGGAACTAAAAGGTAAATGCTAGTATCGTTGTATGCATGGGTAGCATTTTGAAATTACCTAATAAATATCGCGTTACTGCCCTGATAAGTCGTGTCTGATATTTCAGTTGTAAGGAAACAAACACGAAATACGAACTAAGCGTGATAGTTTTTGTACTTTCGTCCAAAGGTCATTATATAAAATAGAACAAGTAATTTAGTAACAGGAGACGACACTTTGTACAGTAAAACTATTTCTCTAATATGAATGCAACCTTTTCTCTCTGACGTCAAAGACACGTTTAAAAATAATACCCAGCTCAAGTTATTGCAGATGACCTTTTTGACCGTTTGGTTCTTAAAGACCCACCACGTCACGTGTCGAAATAACGGTTTTCACGTGTTTTCTCTCTTGTAGCTGGTAAGAAATCTAAATAAATCTTCATGGCATAAGAGGGAATGTGACACGTGACGTGGATGGTCTTTAAAAATCCACCAGATCACGTGTCAAAATCACGGGTTTCGCGGGTTTTTCCTCTTATAGCTGGAAAGAAATCTTGTTTTGACCAGGTCTCACTCCCATACAAATGCCCCCAAATTCAAACCGAAACATCATTTTAAAGAGCAGCCTCAATTTGAAGATGGGGACATGTGTATGTGGGTCACAGCTACCCAGAACATACCAAGGGACTTAATCGTGGTGCGTCAGTGTATCTTTAAAGTCAAGTAACCAACGAACATACCACACACGGTAGTCGCTCGTGTGTAGGCGTGAGCGCGCGCGTGTGTGCATGTGCCTGTCTATGCGCGCGTGTGTGCACATAGTTATGTTAGCATATACCTTTGTGCATATGATTTGGGTTTTTTCTCATTGTGTGTGTGTGTGTGTGTGTGTGTGTGTGTGTGTGTGTGTGTGTGTGTGTGTGTGTGTGTGTGTGTGTGTGTGTGTGTGTGTGTGAGTGCGCGCGCGCGCGCCCTGTGCGTGTGCGTGTGCATGGGTGGGGGTGGGTGTATGTGGGGGTTTGGGTTTGTGCGCGCGGGATCAATGCATTGTCATGATGCAAACACTAATGTACACTACCTGGGTATCGGAAGTACAAACACGACGAGTTCAGTTCACAGATCTATTATGTTGTTAGATGTATGGCCGCAAATGAAGCCTAAACACCCAATCCATGGAGATATTTATTATATTTCAGAGCTCTGACCAAACAAAATATCATGAGGGGCTTTCAGTTTCACTTCAATCTAAGACCGTTTTATACTACCTGGGTATCGGAAATACAAACACGAGGTAAGTTCAAAGATCTATTATTTTGTCAGATTTTGCCGCAAATGAAGCCTAAACACCCATGTCAAATCAAGTCAAGTCAAGTCAAAACGATCTTTAGGGGAAGACGGGGTAAAAAGCGCATGGGCGGGTAAGAAGCCCACCCCAATTATCTCATGAAATGAAGCAAATTTCAGTCTCATTTTGCCCATGAGACGAGCGTTAATGTCTAGCATTCGTCTCATGGGCAAATTTGACTGAAATGTTCTTTATTTCATGAGATAATTGGGGTGGGCTTCTTACCCGCCCATGTGCTTTTCACCCCGTCTTCCCCTATTTGTGCTAACAACAATCCATGGAGATATTTATTATATTTCAGAGGTCTGACAAAACACAAGGGGCTTCCAGTTTCACTTCAATCTGAGACCGTTTTGTGCCATGCTTTGTGTGAAAAAAATCCAAAATGGGGAGACCTGATTTTTCAAGACTGTTTTTGTTGTTGTCCCATCTTCTGGGTTTTACAGTGAAGTGGCGTTGCTCCCCAGCCGCTCATTCAAACTGCAGACCGGTGTGGCGTTCTCAAAACTGATTTGTTCTCAACATGTCTGCGCATTGCGTGACATTATTTGTGTGTATTTGACGGTTTCAGGTTAGGGTTAGGGATAGGGTTAGGGGTAGGTTTAGGGTTAAGAATAGGAATAGGGGTAGGGGTAGGTTTAGGATCAATTTAGTGTCGAATACACGAAAGATAAACATTGGATGGTACGTCATGATCGATTGCGCACATGCGCAGGCATGTTGAGAACAAATCCATTTTGAGAATGCCACACGTGGATAGCAGTAGTCGGTCCCCAGGGAGCAGCACATCGTTGTTGGGTCGTCAAGAGACGACCATAGCAGATAAGACACTGCACTTGATCAGACTTGGCTCTATAAACAAGCAATCATTGCTTGCTTCAAAGCAATCACTGCTAAGAACATGTTTTCTTCAATCTTTGTTTCCGTTTGAGAAGCTGAAGACTTGTTGGCAATCTTGTACTTTAGTTACCTTTATGCTTACGATCCTCAATCTCAAAGTCTGCTTCTTTAATTTTTATGAAAATAATAATAATAATAATAATAATAATAATAATAATAATAATAATAATAATAATGAAGATGATAGGCTGATCCTAACCCTATCTCTTTTCAAAAAATGGCAGAATGTTGCCTCGGAGTATTTTCAAATACAAAAGAAGAAGAAGAAAAAGAAGAAGAAGAAGAAGAAGAAGAATTTCCGAAGAAGCTGAAGGAAGAAGAAGTAAGAAGAACGATCCTCAATCTCAGAAGAAGAAGAAGAAGAATAAAGAAATAATAATAATAGAATAAAAATAATATAAAGATAATAAATAGGCTGATCTCTATCTCTTTTCCAAAAATAAGAGGGGATTTCTACATGTTATGTTGAATTTTGAAGAAAATTAGAAGACGAAGAAGAAGTACTATGCTAATTAAAGACAGCGCTGCTTCATGTCGGGAATGAGAATATGCGATTCTAATCATGTCTGTTAGAAGCTGCGAATCCCGATAAATATTATAAATAGCCTAGGTCACAAATTTATGTTCCACTCCCACTCTACACTCCCTTTATGATTAGTAGGCTTACATGGGCTAGTATGTGCGCGCACGTTTGTGTGCGTGCATATATGTATGAATAATGTACCTACGTAGTAGCATGTGTGTAGGACATTGGTCACATTCGTTTCAGTCAATAACGTAAAGGTCTGTGCGTAAAGGGCAATTTTTACTTGTGTTAATGCATGTAAAGATAGGAGTAACAAAACTTTGCATCAATAAAAAATATAAAAAATAGCACAAGAAATTAAAACTCTACCAGGACTATCTTGAGAATGATTAGGCCTGCATCAATGACGCAATTATTATGCTTACAACAATGATCTCGTCTTTCCTTAAAATCAGGACATACAAATATTTACCTTTAAAGACACACTGACCCACCGCGATTAAGTCCCTTGTTTTTGTCTGGGTAGCTGTGACCCACATACAAATGCCCCCAAATTCAAATTGAGGCTGCTCTTTAAAATGTTTCGTTTTGAATTTGGGGGCATTTGTATGGGAGTCAAACCTGGTCAAAACAAGATTTCTTACCAGCTATAAGAGGGAAAACACGTGAAACCCGTGATTTTGACACGTGATCTGGTGGGTCTTTAAGAATGAAGACCAAAATCCACCACAAAATAAATCAAAAGTAAAGGTAAAAATATCAGCACCAGGAAATGTCTATCAATAATTCAATCCGTTTCAGGAGAGAGAATAAACGACGATGCTGCAAAATGTTATCAGCTTAGTAGGCTGCCGTCATCGCCTACACAAACACCACCACACTGTCCCTCCCAGCACGTGAAGCAAGCTACATCAGAGAGGCCTACGGAGATACAGGCCGCTGTACAATGCTGGACAAGAAGACGTCATCGATCACACGGGCCCCAAAGCCACAATTAATGACCACAGCTTGACAAACTGTCCACTACCACCACTACTAGGCCTACTACCACCACCACCACCATCAATACCACAGTCGCCGCAATCTTGGCTGACCAGCACTGACTGACGGTATGAGTGACTGACTATAGTTGGCCTCACACAAAGTTCAGCGCGGTCTGTCAGATAGGATTATATACGTGGAGGAAATATCGCTTTTTATTGACATCCTTGATCTCGCCCAGACGGGAAAGAGTAAGAGAGAGATAAAGATCCATCACTGACATGGGTGGTTTTATTTGTCCATATTATTTCCCCATTTGCTATGTTTCTTGTGGGGGTGGGTGGGTGGGGGGGGGTGTGTGCGTGTGTGTGTGTGTGTGTGTGCGTGTGTGTGTGTGTGTGTGTGTGTGTGTGTGTGTGTGTGTGCGTGCGTGCGTGCGTGTGTGTGTGTGTGCGTGCGTGCGTGTGTGTGCGTGTGTGTGTGCGTGCCGTGTGCGTGCGTGTGTGTGTGTGTGTGTGCGTGTGCGTGTTTGTATGTGTGTGTGTGTGTCCTTTTCTTTCCTTGGTTTTGGTTTGCGCTTTTCTTTGTATATTCCTGTGTGTTCTTCTTTGTGTGCTCTAATTCGTTGGTTTAAATCTATGGTCGCTCTCTCTCTCTCTCTCTCTCTCTCTCTCTCTCTCTCTCTCTCTCTCTCTCTCTCTCTCTCTCTCTCTCTCTCTCTCTCTCTCTCTCTCTCTCTCTCTCTGTCTCCCCATCTCTCTTTCTCTGAGCGAGCGGATGGAAACATGCACGCGCGAGTGTACATGTATTTAGCCTATATCGTTTCTGAGAGCTGGTATGTGTTATGTCTTTGTATGTATGTATTCATCATCATCATCATCATCATCATCATCATCATTATCATCATCATCATCATCATCATCATCATCACCATCATCATCATCATCATCATCATCATCATCACCATCATCATCATCATCATCTTCATCATCATCACCATCATCATCATCATCGTTGTCGTCGTTCTCATCAATGCAATCCAGCAACAACGACGACGACAACAACAACAACAACAACAACAACAACAACGACAACAACAACTACAGCTACTACAGCGACAACAACAACAACGTCATTATCACCATCGATAACACTTACATGGATCGTCATCATCGCAGCCTTGTTGCTATTGATGTCATTGTTGTTGTAGTTGTGGTTTGTTAACGTTGTGATGTACTTCTTCTTCAAAGATTTTCGCTCTTTCTTCTTTATCCTTCCATTTGAATGGTCTTTGTGGTGCTTTGTGTTTTTACCAGTTTCCTCTACAATGAATTGTGGACATGAATGTCAACAACTGTCTGGTAAATAAGTCACATATATATATGATGCATAAATTTACTTCCCTCCATTGCCCTTGCATATAGGCTGCATTCATCACGCATAGGACAAAAGAGGGGGAGAGAGAGAGAGAGAGAGAGAGAGAGAGAGAGAGAGAGAGAGAGAGAGAGAGAGAGAGAGAGAGAGAGAGAGAGAGAGAGAGAGAGAGAGAGAGAGAGGAGCGAGAGAGAGGAACGAGAGACAGAAACAGAGACAGAGACAGAGAAGAGACACACAAAGAGAGACCGCGACAGAGACAGAAACAGAAACATAGATATAGAGAGAGAGACAGGCAGACGGACAGACGGACGGACGGTCAGTCAGACAGACAGACTGACAGAGAGAGAGAGAGAGAGAGAGAGAGAGAGAGAGAGAGAGAGAGAGAGAGAGAGAGAGAGAGAGAGAGAGAGAGAGGAGAGAGAGAGAGAGAGAGAGAGAGAGAGAGAGAGAGAGAGAGAGAGAGAGAGAGAGAGAGAGAGAGGAGAGAGAGAGAGAGAGAGAGAGAGAGAGGCAGACAGACAGACGAACGGACAGACAGACAGACAGACGAGCAGACAGACAGATCAAGAGACAGTGCAAGATAATGCATTAAGCGTTAGGAAAACAAAACAAAAACAGGTGGAAAGGGGCGTGGCATGCGTCTCTTGATACTTTCAAGATACAACACGTGCCTAACTTTACACCTGTAGTTTTATATCATTGAACCTTTCTTTCATGGTGTAAGAAAACAAGCGCGAAATCGCAATAGTTTGTGGCACGCGGTCTATTTTTACCACTCCAACCATGAGTCACCTCCCCTGGCTTTTCAATAATTTTAATCTGTAAACCAGAATGCTATCTCTGCATCATTTCGTAACTTTTTATATCTTTTGGAAAACATTTAAATCATATCCTACTTATACTCATCAAAAGAAGCACCGCATACTCGTCGTGTCTGTTGTAGTGTCTGTATTACGTATGTTTATTATTTTGTACGCTTTTAAAATACATCATGTTAAAGAGCGGCCTCAATTTGAAGTGTAGCCTCGATTTGAAGTGCGACATTTTGTCAAAATGTGCGACAATTTTGGACCGACCGACAGACAGACCGACCGACCGACCGACCGACAAAGTGAGTTATAGGTTTGTGGCTTGAGCCACAAACAAAAACCCTTTTAATTCTTCAGCTTTGTTACGGCAACATTTGAGAGCAATAAATCTTTCATGCAAATGGTACACCTTTCTCCAAACTGTGTGGGTGCAGCTTAGCTCTCGAATAATACAGTACAGTTTAATTTATGGTTTGGGAAGAATGTTAAGCGTAAATTGCTCAGAAAACCAGAGAGAAGCTCTGCAGTCAATGCTTACCAAATTAGAAAGTCTTATTATTCATCACTGTTTATGGAACTTAATTATGTAACTTTGCTTACCTAATATTTGACTTCAATTCACAGTGCGGTGCGAGGACAAAAGCCCTACCGAACAAAAGCCCAATTTGTTATCTGGAAGACGGACAAAACCCCACTCATGGGAATGGATGAAGACTAACACGGATCGTCGGATGGGAGTTGTCAAAAAGCGCGAAGAGGTCAATTTGCGCGATTTTTGCTCTATACAATTTGCGCGACTATCCCATAGAAATAGACAGCTGAAGCACCTCCAAATTCAAGTGAACACACACATACACACAACCCTGCAGAAATGCAGTCAATGTCTTAAGTTTTGACGGTTTCAGGTATGATAAATTGGTAAAATGTTAGGTAGGCATATGTATGGTAAAGTTTTAGGTAAGCATAATGTGTATTATTTGCAAGCATGCTTTGCACGATTTTTAATTCTTTATCACTTAATTAATCCACAACGGAAATAAATGAAATCATTAGAATGAAATGGAGTGTCGTGTCACAGGTTATCAAGAAATTATTACAAGGAATGAAACTCAGAAAAGGTGCCGACACCTTTCAATACGCATAAATTAATAACATTATTCAACTGAATTAAACATTCAGTTATCAGTCGTGAGCCAGGAAAGAACCATACATTCAGATACTATGTATGAAGGTGAAATTAGTATGGCTGTTTTGCGTATGTTGGCCGTTTCAAACTTGGCAGGCACGTGAGATACAATAACCTAATTGCCAAGGCTCCGGCATGGGTCATGCCTGTTGTGTTATTGCGAACGTTCCATGATGCTAGTAGATAACAGGGCTGCACTTATTATTAACTTGTCTGGTCAAAGGGCAATGCTCTGCAATGCTGGAATGTCAGAGAAACCTTCAGGGAGTTTCCAGCAGTTTCTGTGAAATATCAATGCTCTCTCTCTCTCTCTCTCTCTCTCTCTCTCTCTCCTCTCTCTCTCTCTCTCTCTCTCTCTCTCTCTCTCTCTCTCTCTCTCTCTCTCTCTCTCTCTCTCTCTCTCTCTCTCTCTCTCTCTCTCTCTCTCTCTCTCTCTCTCTCTCTCTCTCTCTCTCTCTCTCTCTCTCTCTC